>APFE030627992.1:0-15576 GCA_000404065.3 Pinus taeda | reverse complement strand
GATGATCACTTACAAATTTTCTAAATCATTCTCCTCTCCATGCTTCGCCTTGACTCTGCCTACATACAATTATTGTAGAATTCCAATTCATAACAATTTCAACACTTGAAATACACTTCTCTACGGTCGAAACCAAACTTTGTATTTATAAAAATACACAACGATTATAGTCTAAGACTCTCTATCTCTCATACAAGCCTAATCCTCAACTATTCGTGGCCTCTTTTCTTCTTTTCCTGCCTGTAGGCTTACATATATTTATAGAACACGCAGGTTCATCACACATATATTTATATGGAAACATTGGATCGGATCACTGTAAAGGATCCAATCACATCCTTTCCTCAAATATCTCAACTAAATCCCTAAAGCTCGCTATAGAATACATATGGCAGATTACATTTAATTAATTCTTCTAGAGACTTATCCATTCCATCATTTAAGCTCTGTTTTAAGCAAAAAGTGCCCCTGTTTAGCTCAATGGTCCACGTCTGCCTTGGATTCCTTTGTTTGATTGGGGGGGTTAGATGCTCCTGCATCAATAGTGCAAGAATATTTAGACTATGGACAACCCCTATAATAACAAAAAATAAAATAATGTAGTTAGAATATTTTGTCTCTTTTAGCCTTCAGGGATTACCTAGCACACAATTTGTCAAAAGCATAGACAATCAGTCCAACATAAAGAGATTAAGAGATCAATAAGATTGTGAACTATTGAATAGAAAATTAATCTGCTAAAGCATCAACAAGTCCAAAGCATTTAGAAAAATAGATGCATGCCTTCAAGTTCCCCCTAGATTAGTTTTGTGTGGGCTCCAATCAGCTTTGGAGAAAGAACAATCTTGACCTTCACCACTTAGATAGGATCTATCAAATTTCCCACTTGTAAGAGGCTAAGTCGAAGGATCTGCTAGACTTTAAATGTTACATTTCTACAAGATCAAAGAGAAGTTTTAATGCCTCTGCTAGGATCTGAGTGGCTCCCTCTTCAAAAAATTTCATTATCCAAAATAGAGATATTTAGCTCTTTTCTAATGGAGATTCTTAGGTATATAATCTATACATAAAAATCATCGATGCATCTCTCTATCAAGAATCCTCTAATCCTTCTTCATCCCCCTCCAAAGCCCCCCTAATAGGTTGTTCTACTTTCAAGACACTTTAGAGGAGCTCCCATCGTAGAGCTTAAGATAGACTTCATTAGATCATCAAATAGAGAAAATCTAAGAAGGCCGAATGCTAGAGAAAAACTACCTTAGCATAAAATACCACTCTGCAAACTCTACCATGAAACCAATATTCTATTTGTAGTTTCTTCCTCCTAGCCTTCTGTTAGCAAAGATGGGTCTCCTCAATCTAAGGCTCCTCCTAGACTCCATCCTGGGATTACGAAGTCAACCTTGATAAACCCCATGCACTATCCTAATGACCCTCTCAGACAATGCATCAAATCCTTCACAATGATTGAGGGCTTGCATGTCGACACCTCTCCTCTCCCGTCCCCTCTCTTCCAGCCTCAACTTCTAGTTCCATAACCACTTGACATGTTCTTATGGAGATTTCACTATATATTCATTTTTTGTATTTGTCATTGTCTTTTTTGGAATATATTAGCTTCTTGTAGTTCTATTATTAGACATTTCCATGTTGTTATCATGGTAGTTATAACAGTTTCCTTTGCATTCGCACAACGAATGACTTTGGAAGTACTCTTTTAGTCCCACTGACTTAATATCCGTGATCATTCATTGGAGGATGAGAAAATTATCCATCTTATATTATCATGGCATCATATAAATGTTGGAAAAAGGAAATAAGTAATTAGAACCCTCCCATACTAGTATGAAAATAATTATTCTTTAAAAACTTATTTTTCTTTTTGGGGGAGCTTATTATGGTGCCTAAAGATTGAAGAAAGGAAAAGGGAATTACAATGTGCACACATGTATATAAAAGTGGGGTGCATTCTAAAGCCTCACTGAATATGTAGGTGATTGATAACTTTGTCTGTATTTGCGATGATAGTTTGCACACATGTATATAAAAATGGGGTACATTCTAAATCTTGACTGAATATGCAGGTTATTGATAACTCGATCTATATTTCTAGAGAGAGAGTGTGTGTTTTCAATTCATATCATACTTATATATCCACGAGACCTATTTCGGTATCAAATTAAGTCAGGATTGATTTGGATTCAGATAAAATAAATGCTAAAATCAATTCATATCCTACTTGTATATCCATGAGAAATTTTTCAGTCCCAGCTCATGTGAGGATTGAATTGGGTTCAGATTAAAGAAATGCTAAAATTAAATATCATTAAATTATCCTGTGTAGGATCTGATATATCTTGAAGCATTTAGTTTATTTTAATCCCCCAAGGGTTTGTGAAGAGAAATGGGTACCTTGGAATGAGACCATAGAAGTGCTGGCGATGATTGACATGTTGCTAAATAAGCCAGTTAGGTCGAATATTCTTGAATCCTCATCAGAGACATTACCATACCCATTTCTACATCTCACACTAACATTGCTTGGCAATATTACTTGCACTAAAATTTCTTTGAGGAAAGAGAAAAAGATTCACAAAACACCTAGAAGCCTATCGTGACGAATTTTAACCATTGATGTATGAATTTTCTTAGATTAACACTCATACAAGTGTCCTAGTTCTGGATTCAAAATTCTTGTTAGAAAAGAAACTTTGGAAGTGTTGATGACCCCAATATGACCAAATTGTTTTCAAAAGTCTACAAGTCTCTCCAGTTCAGTGAAAAAGCATATTCTATGCTCCTTTGTTATATAAAATACAACTTCCCAGCTTTTCAATATCTTCAAGGCATAATCGACTTATATGCTATCTCGATGAAAATGTACTCACCTAGTATCAGCATATAGAAGTTGCTCTATATGTCCTCTTTGAGTTGGGAAATAAATGCAACCTCCCCCATGTAGGGAAGAATCAAACAAGGATAGAGAACTCCTATGAAAACTATCTGTCATTACATACCATATTTTAAATTGATTATTTCTTGCTGGATTTAAGTGTCGTGGAACCAAATACATTTGCTCACCTTAATTGCCAACTGTGAGAATTGTCCTAAATCAACAAACATAGACTTGTCACCTACCAATCATCCCTGATATTCTTCAATATAAGCACATAAAATAAAATTTCTTTTGTAATTAAGAGCTAAAGATCTTTTGGTTTCAGCTGTAGTGCCATCCATTTGTTTAAGCTCTTTTTATGTTGGTGTGTAGTAGGTGGATCGTTGCCCCTCTCTATCTATCATGCAAGGGATGTTGTCCTTGGGGCTAATTCATTGCCATCTTGTTGGTTTTTTTCTTGTGGGGTGACGTAGGTGGTGATATGCTGAAGTTTTAACCAACGGTGTCTTTTTCTTTAATTCACCACTTAATGGAGCCTAATTGGTAGCTGGTACATGTTGTGGTGCCTACTGTTGTTTCTTATCTTCCAATATTACTTCAACCACTGAGTCCTCATTTGATGTATCAGTACCTGTAACATTTTTTGCTTCAGCGTCCTTGGATTCTCCTTGTTTTTCTAGTACCTAGTTTGATGTTTGTGTTTGGTTATTGACCATTAAAGGCTCATCATATATGTGTCAGTGTCATTAAATATTTGTGCTTCTGCCTCCATAGTCTTTACGTGTGTCTTAATAGAAATATCCTGTAATTTTATTTTCTTCTTTTTATACCAGAGTTTCGTGAATTTCTTCTGCATATTAATATTAATAGTACCCACAGATTCCATCCAAGGATATTTCAAAACAACATCCATGTTATCCATATCTGAAATATAAAAATCACAATGCAACACATACTTATCCTTAGAAAGCTTCAAACCTTTATAAACTTGAACATCCTCATCATCAACCTATGTGTTTTCAATGTGTTTTGTTGAAACTTGCAATTTTTTGCCAAATTAACATTGATAAAATTATGCTTGCAGCTAGCATTTATAGACACAATGATATTCTCCTTCTGAATACATCCATGAACCTGCAATAAGGAGATACCAATAGAAAATAACACTTTAGGTTTCTTGGTTTCCTTCTTTCCTGTGAAAATAAAATCTTTGCTAGGTTGTGTGCCTATATGTCTGAGCTTAGTAAGAGGATCCAAAAAAATAGATTTAGGGTCAAACCGGTCACAAATGGATTTTGCAAACATCTCCCAAGTAATTGTCCTTGGATAACATTTAGAATGTGACTACCACCATTGTCATCTTTCTTGGTCCAAGTAAATCGATGCCACACGTAGTTTAGTTTCATCATCTACGATGTGATTCAAAGTGAAATATTCTCTCATTTGTGCCAGCCATATTTCCAGATTAGAGCCATCAAATTTGTACATCTTCATCGAATTTCGATCTAAGAACTGGAATTTCAGATTCGCGCTGCAGCTGTCTTGCGTTCACAATTTTTTTTGAAAAAGAACTCATTTTAAATCAGCGATATCTACCTCATCTGTACTCCGATTCGACTGATTTTCTTTTTTTTGAAATTGGGTATATTTTCACAAAGAAATTAGATCTACAATTAGATTATGAAAATATTGGCCCAAAACATATCAATCTGATCTGCAAACTCGCCACCCCTAAAAATGTCTACAACGCAGCTGATTTTCAAATGAGCGATATGTCCCTCATCTAGACGCCGATTCGATCGATTTTTTTTTTCAAATTGGGTATTTTTTCACAAATAATTCATATCTACAATTACATTCTACAAATATTTTCTCAGAACATATAGATCTGATCTACAAACTCGTTACCCTGAAAAATATCTGCAACACAACTGATTTTTAAATCAGTGATATCTCCCTCATCTCGACTCTGATTCGGCCGATTGTTTTTTTCAAATTGGGTATTTTTCACCAAAAACTCAGATCTGCAATTAGATTCTATAGGTTTTCCACCAGAACGTACAGATCCGATTTGCAAACTCACCACCCCGAAAAATGTCTACAACACAGTTGATTTTTAAATTAGTGATATCTCCCTCATCCGGATTGTAATTCGGCCGATTTTTTCTTTTCTTTTCTTTTCTCTCTTTTTTTATTTTATTTTTATTTTTGTTTTTATTTTTTCAGATTGGTTTTTTTCCCAAAAAACTTAGATCTGGAATTAGATTGCAGATTTTGCTCCAAAACATACATATCTGATCCACAAACTTGCCGCCCCTAAAAATGTCTACAAAAGAGCTGATATTTAAATCAGCGATATATCCCTCATCCAGACTCCTATTTGGCCGATTTGTTTTTTCAAATTGGGTATTTTTTTGCAAAGAACCCAGATCTGCAATTAAATTCTGCAAATATTTCACTACAGCATACAAATATGATCTTCAAAGTTGTTGCCCCAAAAAGTTCCTGCAAAAATAATAAAAAAAAAATCTTGTTTGCCCAAGAAATTGCTCTGATACCACTTTTTATAGATCTGACCTGAAAATATATGCGAATACAAATATACCCAAGAAATAATAAGATATAAATAGATAGAAATGTTTCACTTTATTAATAGAACCCTTAAGGTAGAGCAACACCATACATTCACTCCTTAATGAAGGAGAACACTCCATAAGCCATACACCTATTCATACAATAATCCTTGACCTCTCTCAATGGGGAGTCTTTAGCCTCTATATAGGTCTCATACATACAATACCATGGATCATTACCATGGTTCCCTCAATACCATCTATCTAATTCCATGAGCTTATTACATTATTGCTAACTACTTATGGTCCCTTACATAATATGGGTTAACCAACTTATTTATTACTATAGCCCATCCCATTATTACAATATTCCCTTCGGTACGTCCCTCTCTACCCCATATTATCCCCCCTATGTATACTACATGATTCAATTATATTAGCATCTACTCTCTCAATTTTTTTTTGTAGAGTACTAAATATCTTACATAAATAATCACCTCCATTTGAAAAGATTCCTATAAGGGAATTTTGTAAACCTTGACAATCATTCGCTGAAAACATTAATTTAACTTTTTAAAGATTTTGTAAGACATACTAATAAGCTGGAGTAGCTTGGATCCTTTTCTCGTAGGTGATTTATAGAAAGTTAAAACAAAAAAAGACAAATCTGTAATGCAAAAGACTATTCCTCTAAGAGACTCTCAGCCATCCACTTTGTTCTTACAAAGGATATTAAACATGCAATAGGCTCAGATGGCTCTGAAAACCTTAGCCACAAATTTAACAAAGGGCATTGTACCTGTAGAATGGGTAAGCCTTTTTCCCCTTTTAACGCTCATCTTGAAATAACCCTAACGCTCAAAAAATGGAGTAAGGATTAATTAACCTCAACTCAAGCTAAAGAAGTAGAGACAATGTCGACAACCTTAAAGGTAAACAAAAAAACTTACCCGTTAAAGCAGATAGGGGGCATAGAGACACAAAAGATCGCATGAATTTGCATGCCAGAATATGAATAATGGTTTTGCCTCTAGAACATTGTTTAACCAATATAAATATGAAAGCTTTTTTTCGGTCATGGAACCAAAGACATTTGGTCACCTTAATTCACAACTCTGAGAAGTGTTCCAAATCAAAAAACATAGCCTCAACTCCTGTCTACCATGAATAATATTCTTCAATATAATCACACGAAATAACGTTTCTTATGTAATTAATAACTAAAGAGTCAAACGAAAATGCCTCTCTCTGAAAACCTTAAAGAGGGAAACCTATAATGCAAATGACTATGCCTCTAAGAAACTCTGAGCTATCTACTATGTTCTTCTGAAGGAAGCTAAACATGTGTTAGGGTGAGATGGGTTTGAAAATTTCTACAACCTTAAACGAAAATAAATAACTTACGAGTTAAACTTGCAGATAAGAGGCATAGAGAAGCAATGCATGGCATGGGTTTTCACTGTAGAATGGGTTCAAATGGGTTTGCATCTAGAACCTTGATTAACCAACATAACGGGTATGGGAACAACCGTCTCAGAAACCCTTCGAACTACCTTCAATCCAATGATTTGACATTCTCCAATAGTCTACGATATAATCCAATGGTTCAGAATGATGACAGGTGTGAAATACTTCTCAAAGGGAATGTCTTACGACGTAAATATACATATCATATTAAAATATAAAACATATAAATAGTACTTATAAATTAATATCTATTTTACCGTATAAATTAAAATAATATATGACATATAAATATTACTTAAAAATTAACATCCATTTTAACATATAAATTAAAATAATGATTGCATAAACATCTTTAAATTTAATTAATAAGTGATAAAAATTTAATATTTTAGAATATAACAAGATTATACCCAGAAGAGAAAGATAGAAAGAGAGAGGGAGAGAGGGAGATGAGGGAAGAAAATCATAATGCCATGGGATAACACCATGGTTTATCAATACTATGGGCCATATATGCTTTTCATTATTATGTTACAGATCTAGGCTTTTAATTATTCAATTACAATAACATGGTCCAATACCATGGCTTATCAATACCATATGCCAAAAAAACATAACTTATTTCAAAATCAAAATATTTTTCAAATACTTTATTTTAATTTAATTTTATAACATTTTTTAATTAAATCTAAAATGAAAAAGGTTATAAGTACTATTGAGGTATATCTAAACCCTCCATCCTCACAAGTACTAAAAATATCCCATAGAGAGGATAGATGCATTTTAACCAAGAATCAAAGTAGAGAGAGAAAACAAAGTGACTAACAATGATAGAGGAAAGAAAGTGCATAATTCTTTTAAGTCTTTTATTATTGTATTTTCTTTGACATGATTGATCCAAAATATAGATTTAATATTTAACAATCAATTATATATATTTTTAATTTAGATACTTTTTAAAATATAATACAATAGGATCATATTTAAGAGAGATAGTGAGATGGAAGGGGAATAGAGTGGGGGAGAGAGACAGATGCATTGATTTTAGTGTAGATGTTGACTTCTGATTTGATACAACTAGATGTATGATTTACATTAATTTAGAAGTAATTAGATTAATAATGTGCATTTATTTTAGTGTAAGCACATCTCTTCCCCCTCCATCTATATCTCTATCTCCAATTTTCTCTCCTTCTTTATCTCTTTATATCGCCCCCCAAACATACACACTCTCTGTCCACATCTATCTATATATATCCCTCTCCATCCTTTTTCCACTCCCTTTCTCTCTCTTTCCCTTCTCTCTCAACACTTCTCTCTCATATCTATATCTTTTCCTCACCCCCAAAACATGAAAACTCTCTCTTAGTGTGCGCACATAAACATTATTCATGAAGTGAATTGATTTATTTGTTACAATAATTCAACCATAAATACAATACTTGAATTTTTATCTTAAATAAAATGTTCTCTTACCCAAAATGTCTTCTTCTTAAAACTATAAATTGTTCATAATTCACTATATTCTTATTATTCAAATTTTCTATTGTTCAACATTCTTACATTGTCACTTTGCACTTGAACATTTTATTTCATCGTTTTTCATCATTCATGTTACTAAGAGTCTCTCTCATATTAACAAACTTAAAAAAAGTTAAAGTTAAATTGACCTATTAAACATATTTAGCATATTTAAAATAATCAAAATAATTATATGTTCAACAAATTTTGTATGAATCCACACGACTGAAACCAGCGTAGATCCATCTTAACTTCAGATCTATCAAGATTCTAGAGGGATCAAATCTCTCAAGGTGCAAACATTTCCTCAAGTTTTGCACTCAAAAACAAGTTTGCACCTCGAGATATTTAATCCCTCTCGGGGCTTGATAGATCCCAGGTTAAGATGGATTTAAGTTGGTTTACAAAACTAAATCATCATGAACCATTAGATATGTAAGAACTTCTCATCAAATCATTATGAAAGTCTAATCAAGCATATAATCCAAATCCTTCATCAAATCATTATCAAATTCTAATCAAGCGTGTAATCCAAATCCTTGATCCAAATCCATGGATCCATAGATGACGAGTATTATGCAAAAAATATTATTTTGTTTTGACATTCAAAGGTTTAGTTGTTGCACGTGTGTTTCTTACATTTTCACTTAAGTTTCTTGCAAATTAAAAACTAAAAAATCAATTATATTTTTGTGAATTAAAAGCTATAAAATCAACTATACTACTATGTTGCTTATACATCCATGTTCTATAATTTCTACTCTTTTTTTTTTTTTTTATCAATTAAAAAAAAAATTAGTTTCACAATCATTAAAATCTAAATTAACACTTAGGCCTCTAGTATTCATATTTTTGGTAATTCACATCTCAAAAATCTATATTTCCAATTTTAAAATCTAATGTGCAAATAATCCTTCAGATCATTTAAGGAAATTGAATTAATATGCGAACACTCTTCCTTTCCTAAATTTACATGTAGCTCCTGCTAATGTCTGTAGTGCGATGCAAATAGCTATGTTTATGGTAATAATGGTGGATTTGAAATCAGTGACTACCAAAGATTGCAACGATATTTCAGTCAAAATCCGTGAACTCTAATGTATGTAGGGTTCTTCAAATTTAATCCATGATCTATCTCGAATTTGAATCTACTTAGAAAATCATTCTGTGGTTTTCGATATTTAACAATTTTAGATATATTTAAGTGCCATTTCTGCTTTAGAATTACATTGATACTTGTAAAACAAAGAAGCTCGCTTGCAATTTAGCTGGGCCATGAAGATCTCTACTCTAAAAATTGAGTGAGATGTATGCTCCAATGTTGAATCATCGAACACAAATCAAGTAGATATTCCAGTTATAAGACATCACAATTTTAGATATAGTTAAGTGCCATTTCTACTTTAGAATTACATTGATACTTGTAAAACAGAGAAGCTCGCTTGCAGTTCAGTTGGGCCATGAAGACCTGTACTCTAAAAAATTGAGTGAGATGTATGCTGCAATATAAAATCATCGAACATAAATCAAGTATATATTCCAGTTACAAGTTTCAAAAATTCCCATAACAAAAACTATGCCACTAGAAATTAGAAATTCTGACACTTGGCCGTGTTTTATAGTGTGTTGTATTGGAGCGTACTACATCACTAAGCTTTGCCAAACATCTTGGAGACCAACTTCTTAAAAGTTACATAGCACTATAAATTACTGTAGAATTGCCAACTGAAAGCATTAGCATATACTAATGTTGTTTCTCACAAATGATCTCCAAGCATGCCCCATGAAGGCAGAAATTGGTCTCATGACAATTAATGGGTCTGAGGTCTCCATTTTCTGTGTAATAACTTTTATCAATTTGTTTAACAAGATTAGTAATATATGTTTATATATGTCTATCAAATCAATTTTGTTTATTAGGGTTACAAGATTTGTATGAAAACCGATGAGTTCTCACATTGAGAAAATTTCATAGGTAACATGAAAAAGAGGTCAAGAACACTAAAATAAGATAAACAAAGTTTTAAGCTAGTGAAATGTTAACAAATTATTTTTTTAAATTAAAATAAAAGAATATTTTAATTATTTATAAAGTTTTAACTTTATAATTTGTCATGGCCAATGCAAAATTAATAGTAGTCAACATGAAAATACATTTCTAGAGCCTTATCTAGAGAGAAACTAGTAATATTTTTTTAATTATTTATAAATTTAAACCTTATGACTTTCCATTTCTAGAGTCTTACTTAGAGAGACCAGTAATATTTTTTTAATTATTTATAAATCTAAACCTTATAACTTGCCATGGCCAATGCAAAACTAATAATTGTCAACGTAGAAATCCATTTACTTCATTATACATATTAAGTTACTAAAGTTAAAAAAATTATAAGAAATAACTTAACTATAACTTTATTTAAAATAATTACTATTATTATTAATAATATAAATAATATATATATTAAACACAAATATCTTTAGAAAAAAACTTGTACAAGATTCTTAACCATCTATATTGACCCCACTTTGTTTTGGAGATTATAGACTTTATTATGATACCATCAACCAATACAATGGCTAATCAATACCACATGCCAAAAAAACCATAACTCATTTCATATAACATAGGTTTACATTACATTTCTTTTAATTAATGAACTTAATTAAAAGGGAAAAAAAAGAGTAGCTACTTCGAAAATAAATGTCTACTTTTGGTTTATGTAATTACTAAGAATATTTTGAAATATTCTATGGAGGTAGACAGAGAAATCAATATAGGTTATAATCAAGAAAACTCAAGAAAAGGGAGAGGGGAGACTATAAAACACACCAATTGATAATATAATGGATGACAAGTTTCCAATATTGGTCCATCCTCTATCCTCTATTCCCCTTGTTGAGTTCTGACTCAGAGTTGGAACATGCATCTAATTCTGAAGCCTTTAGCCCAATCACTAGTGACTGCTTGGCTCGACACTCACTTTTGTTGTGAGTGGAGCTTTCCGCTTTTATGGAACTCACACCACTTTCCCCTGTCCTTTTTCAGCTTCACGACAATGTTCTTTGCTTGTGGCTTTGGTGAGTTGTCCTAGGCCGCCCTTCCTTGGCTTTGTCCTTTATTCTACGGTTTGGGGACACCTTTCCCTTACTTCAGATTCGCAAATCCAAAGTCTCACGTCTTCTGTTTAAACTTTTTCTCGATCTCGACGGCATATCGGTATGTCTTGCTAAGCAAGGAAATGTTCAGGAATTATATTTCATCCTAGATGTACTTCTATAGGAAGCATTGGTATTTGAGTAACAAATGCTACTCCAAATCCTTGATACCCAACTTTGTGCAAAGGGTATGAAAAATATTGGTAAACTCCAGAAGGTCTTTGTCCCTTCCCTGCCGCAGCGTGGTCCACTTTATGTATTGATTCTCATAGCTTCTGACAAAGTATTACTGCTCCTTCATGGTAGCTTGGAATGAATTCCAAGAGGGTTCTATTGAAAACAGTGAGGCCGTACTTTCATCCTTTTTCTTGCAGTAGGTTTCCCACAAGTCCTTGACTTGGGGGCGGCTTTGAGAAGAGTGAAAGTAATCTTTTCCCACACAAAAAAATCATGAACAAAAAAATACCCTTCTAGCATATTTAACCATTTATCTACGACGTCTACATTTATATGACCCTCAAATATGGGAATGTCAAAGTTAACTTGTACCTTAAAGGGTGTGACACTTCCAAAGTAGCTGCTGAAAGTAGATGTGTCGCCCCTGGGTAGCCGCTGAAGGATCTGGGCAAAGTTGTCCATCATCACGTTACTTTGTCGCTCGAGGGCCTCTTTGAGCAATATTTTGATAGAATCTCCTACCCTGTCCTCTTTATTTTCATCTACCATTGGAGGCCATCAGGATTTGTGAGGCTGGCGTTGCAAAGATTCAACTAGTTCAAGCCCTGACTCCTTATATCCCAACCTCTTTGGGGACATGCAGGCAAAAATAGAGAAAGTGCATACCACTCTCATACCATTGATCCAGATTTAAAAATGAACGCAATAAAGTACAAAAATAAACACAAATACATAGATACAACAAAAATAATACTTCATTTTATTAATGGAGAATACTGAAATATGCTTACAAACAAAAATGGAAATAAACTAGCTCGGGCGATGGTAGTTTATCTCTGAGAAGAGATGTGGCAGGTACATGCCTCTGAACTCCCTTATAATGAGGCTCAAGGGCCTTTTTATTATTGAACAATAAGAGAAAACCCTAAACAACCAAAAACCTAACCTGAGGAGATGTAACACCAAGAGTTTATGGACCTTGTTGGGGTGAGTTGGACGATGAACTTCTCGGGGTCGCGACTTGGTCATATTATCTCCGTTTGACATGCATGATAACCCATTGGAAAGATCTCTCTGAGGACTATGAAAAGAAGATGATATAAGACAAAAAGTCATTGGCAGTAGATTTCAAAAAAATGTTGTTTAGGGCCTCAAAACGACTCCGAACGTTTTAGGACCCAAAAAACTTCTAAGAATAGTAAATTATGCTGTAATTAAGGAAACTGAAAAGCTGAAAGAAGAATTGGTGGGGGTCCAAGTGAAATTGGTAGGTGGAAACCAATATCCACCTAGATCACTATATATTTTTTATTTACATGCAACATTTTTCATAATTTTGACATATGTATATTTCGATTTATATGCACATCCTTGTATGTCATCTCTGTGGAGATACTCTATGTACCCACTTGCATCTAGGAATTATCTAATCGTTAACACAGAATTTGACAATCCCAAATTTACAAAAGCTAAGAATTTTTAATACAATATGAAAGCTAAGTTGAAAAAATATAAATATTTTTAAATTTTGAATCATTAATTAGAAATCATTTAAACTTATATTATTATTTAAAATACATATGACTAAGCCAATTTCAATAATTTTAAATATATATTTATTTAGTTGGATTTTTTAAATACAAAGTAATTTTCATTTTTTAATATATTTTACTATAATAATTATGTAAACTATAAATAACTTAAGACTAAATCATTACATTACCTTAATAACTTAAAATATCATCAGTAGTTCTTCAATTTTATCCTGCTTTCACTCTTCCTGTGAATCACCCAATTCTGAACGAAGAGAACAAATAACATCATTTTAAAACTTTTTAAGAAAAATATTGATTTATGCACTCATAAGTTCTTCATTCGATGATTTGTATATCTCTGTAGCAACGTCAAAACTGCTCATTGAAAGATTCCTCCAAATACCATATATTTGTTCAAGAAGATTTTATATTTTTTCATCACATGCATGAGTATATGGGGGGGTTCTTACTAAACCAAAGAAAAAAGTTTAAAAATGTGTAGGAAAGAAACGAAAAATTGCAAGAAAAACTATGTGAAAAAGAAAACCAAATTAGAGCAAGTCACTAAGGTCAATCCCCTAAGCACCTCCCCAACAATGACACCAAAGTGTTGGGTGCAGTAGATGGTGTATTAATGGACCAAAATTTAATTTCAATATGAGTTTCTTGGGCTTTAAGACACAACATTGGAAATGACAGACATATCCTTCACCAAACCTGCAAAACAAAACCCTAATTTGCCTAGAAATTGTTCACTCGTTGAGCTCTTGCAGTACTAAGATTTTTCACTTTCCCCGTACATCCAAAAGAAAAGTGTTGTGCTCCTAGTGTAGGAATCAAATATGTGATCTTACATAAAGAGAGAAAATCATTCTTTGTTCTACTTCTTCAAATCGAGAGATGCCTCAAACCAAAGGTCCAAAACAATGTTTCAATCCAAAAGAAACATTTGCAACGGGAATGAAATAACAACACTCTTAACATAAAAACCAAGTTGGAATAAACAATGATGAAATACCAACAAATCCTCAACAAATATTGGTATAATATTTATTCCAAACCCATATCAATCAATCAAATCAAACAAAAGGATCAAAGAAGATAATCACTCACACTTGTATACTAGTTCAAAGCTTATTAAAAATATAAGTCAACCTGATTAACTTACTTCCTTGGTCAGATATAAATTCTTGAAATATTATGTTGTCACTATTCTTCTGGAAAAGGCATAAGGAAAATACTATGTGGTGTTGTTGATGGTTTCTTGGAGATGATACATGCTTGTGACCAAACTTTGAAAACAATACAAGGTATGCACTAAAGATATGAATCATTTCGGTTTATATATATATATATATAGATATCAACTCTAGTCTAAATGTGTAAAGCCAAATAAATCGAGAACAATATTACAAACTTTGCAACTGATAGTTTAATTTGACCACACGATATGGGTCATACATCCATTCAACAAAAGACTTTATAATTCACCAAAATGCTTCATATTTTCAACCATCATGACCATATAATGTGTGGTCTCCACCCAATGATGTGTAAAGTATTTAAAGAGTACAGTCCACTCAAAATAGTTTTGTGTGCACATATGTATTTCATATCTTAAGGAAATGAATAAATATATTTATTTCAGATCTCAAAGAGTCCTTATAAATAAGGGAATGAATTGATCATAATTTTTTGAATATATATAAAATATTCAACGCGCAATAATTCAACAAATTTTCTTTAGATCTTAGCTTTTGAATAATTTTTGTCTCATAGCAAAAAAAACATCAATTTATCATTGCAGACCCGCTACAAATTTCCCATTGTATTTAGTGATTTTGAGTGGATTTTAAGCTGGGAATATGCATAAATCTTGAATATTTTGTTCCTGTTGCAATTCGTGAATGGCCTTCTCATAATAACAAGTTACAAAAATGGTTATGATATCAGTTTTTATGAATATATAATATCTACCATGAAAACTCAACACCAAGAAAATTATAGAGTTTCTAGAATCATAGATATAGACCAAACATAAATCAAAGATATATGTAGTTAGATGAGAAATGGAGGATATGAATTATGCACAAGAAAACTTCTACTTTGAAATTAAAAGTGTAGATTAACATACCAAATGAAAAATATCAAACATTTATGAACAAATATGAATTTAAGTATGGGGATTTACGGAGTGCATTATATTAGATATCATTTTAGGATTCAACTGCGTTAAGTAAGTCATTCAAAC
>APFE030627989.1:978-90774 GCA_000404065.3 Pinus taeda | reverse complement strand
ATTGGGGTTTGGCAATGGCTAAGAAGGAAGTTGATTTGACTTTTGTTGGAATGGAAGCAAGAGTTGAGAATTTGGATTTTGTTGAGAAGGTTGTTGTTGAAATGGCAATGATAGTTGTGGGTTTTGATTTGGAAGTTGTGGAGCTTGTTGGTTTTGAAAAGATGGAGGATACTGATAAAATTGAGCAAATCTCCCATAAGGATTTTGCATACCTTGTATCCATGATTGAAAAGGATTTTGAGGTTGGGACCAAGGTTGTTGCCAAGGGTTCCAATTTGGTGGGGGTTGAAAGTTCATAGAGTTGTTAAACCCTTGATTTTTTTTCCCTTGCCAAGGTCTCCTTGCAACAAAAGAGAGAGACTCGATTGTATTTGGATCTTCTGAAAGATTGCTTTGAGGCCAGGGATTGAAGGACAATCCTTGGTTTCATGATTCTCTGAACAGATTACACATGTTTCTACAACTTTTTCATCCAAGGGGCATTCCCTTAGAGCGTGTTTCTTTCTACATTTTGGGCAAAAGATGGTCAAAGCTTCAGCTTCTGCTTTCTGCTTATTGTGAATCTTAAGAGTGTCTAGTTGCTCACTAAGACTCCCTAAGATATCAGTTTTGAATTCATCAAGCATGTTGCCAATCTCAGCCCTACTTACTGATCCAGTTGCAGATTTGTTTGCTCTGATGAGAGAAGGATCTCTAGGCCTTTTTTGAGTTTTAGATTTCCCCCTTGAGAGATGGACACATAGCTCTGCTATATCATGAAGTGGAAGTTGAGATATGTCTCCTTTTCCCATCATGTTCAAAATATCTATCCATTCATCTCTAATGGCTTTTAATAGAAGGGCTTTCAAGGTTTCCTCATCCAAGTTAATCATTTTTGCTCTTTTCAGATTATATTGAAATATTTCAAGTAAATCCTCCAAATTTTCATCTTCTTTTTGTACCATCTTGAATACCTCATCCTTGTGATTGGTGGGCATACAATAGTCCAGGTACCTATCCAAAAAATTTTGTTTCATATCATTCCAACAACTAATGGATTGAGTGAGTATTCCCATGAACCATTTCAATGCTTCCCCTTTCAATGTTGAAGGGAACAGTTTGAGTTTTTTAGCGTCTTCCAGATAATCATAAGTTCGACATACGACCTCAAACTCAAATAGAAATGTCTCAGGGTCCTCATTTCTTAATCCATGAAAGTTTGGGAGGACGGATGGCGAAATGTTTTTCATTGTGGCTCGAGAGTCATCATTGACTATGGGAAATCCAAATGAATTGTCTCCATTCCTATTTCCTCCATTGTTACCTCTACCTCCTCCATTATTTCCTCCTCCACCTCTACCTCTACCTCTACCTCCTCCAAGTTCGATTTCTCTTTCTTCTGCCATGGTAGTTTCTTCAGAGACCCGAAATTTCTCTGGTTCCTCTACCAAGGGTGAATGAGGAGGAATTTCTCCTTCTTCTTCAGGTGATTCTATTTCCTCAATTACAATTTGTCTCCCTGTAGAAGAAAGGAAAGAATCTCCTTCGGATTCAATGGATGGTATGGGAGAGTCAACTACTGCCTTTTGAATTCTAGGAATCCTAGAGCTAGGAGTATGAGTTGAAGATGATGAAGGTGTCTCTTGCCTATTTCTTGAAGTGGATGGAGTTGTGAAAATCGAACTTCTGGCTCTAGCTAAAAACCTTCCCCTAGAATCTCTTGCTCTATGCATGTCATTTTTTATTTTTCTTCAAGTCAGGTTAATACTTCTCTTTCTGATCTTCCAGGTCACTCTAGGTGCAAGAAGAGATCATACTCAAGAAGCTATTAAACCAATAACTTTCTCTTTTCTGATCCTCCATATCACACTAGGTGCAAGAGGAGAGCATACTTTGAGAGGTTATTAATTTTCCTTCCTTGAAATTTTCTTGTTTTTATATTTTTTTTTTTTAGAAATAGGCTACCTAATTTCACTTCCCCGGCAACGGCGCCAAAATGTTTGGTCAATTTAGTGATGTCTAAATTGAAACTTTTAAATGTCAACCCGGGGCTCGTAAGCTGATGAAGTGAGGTGTACTGTATGTACTTAGGCAACTATTTCTTGAGCTTTTGTCGTTTTTAACTTTTTAGGGTTGTTTTTAAATATATCTCTCCTAATGTGGTGTGACGAAATAAAGTGAGTGAAGTGTGTGTGATTGTGATGTGCTTTTTAAAACTTAAAAGTTCTCTACAAGAAAGCTTGAAATGAAATCAATGCTTAAAGGAAAGTAAAGGCATTAAATAAAAGACTAATGACATTGGCCCAGTGCCTCTGTTTCTGCAAGGAAATGCAAATGAAATCTATATCAAATAACCACTAAGCAATGTTGAAACTAAAGTAAATCTATCTAAAAAGAAAGACTAGTCACAAATACTTTTAACTTCTTCTTAACTTCTTGCCTTTTAACTGAATGTATCATGTGATAAACAATTAAAAACAAGTCAAGAAATTGTGAGTTTCTGAACAACTAAACCAAGCTGCATTAAGTGATGTTTTGGTCCTCAATAAAGATATTAAGTTATAAAGAAGAGACCATCAATAGATAAACAACTTGATATCTACAAACAAAAAGCAAATATGCAAATTAACTAAATGATAATGATGAAATAAAGGCTGCAAAACAAAGAAGGTCAGCAACATAGACAAGATGATCAACACATGTCACTAGTTGTGCAAAAGAAAAGTGTAAAATTGTCCAGGGCACGCCTAAGAAACCTGTATAACACACTGATCAGTCATGAAAAAGAGCAGAAATGTAAATAAGCAGAAATGGAAATGTATGTATAGCTATCTAAAACACAGCAATTAAAGGCATTATATACATGAAATAAGAAAACGAAATGCGAGAAACTAAAATATTGTACAGGCCGTTAGTAAACAGGGGCCCTCTGCCTACTCCAGCCGTTCAAAGATCAATCACACGCGTAAATGGAACAACAGTCTTCTCATGTATTGCGCATAAAATAAAATACAGTGGGAGTTCAAAGGTATAAAAACAGCAGCTAACAATTAACAACTAACTTGTCCAGCATTCAAAGACGCTCTATTTATAATTGCAGAAGGTAAACTAGCTTAACGAAATTTAAGTAATTCGAACAGCTGAATTGAAACACGTAGTCCTGCTACGTCCTCGGATCTAGGCAACGGTCATCGTGGGCATTCAATCCGCTCTTGGATTGTGTCTCCCACTACTTTCATAACTGAGGACGATGCCACCTATTCCCCACGCGCTCTAAAACAGAACACGCACATCCGTGCCACCGCCAATGACCTCTGTTTGACCGAAGTTTCCTCCTCGTTGACCACGGGCTTGGATGACTGGTTTGGATGATATGGAGGGACACGCACCATGTCCTTGGTTCCACGAACTTTCTCATGTGGCTCTTCTTCTCGGAGGACACCTGGAACATAGCGTTTAATAAAACAGTTGCGGAATCCGGGGTTGGCTGTGGAAACCAGGATCAGCTGCGGAAAACCCTGTGTAAACCCTGCATGAGCTGCGGAAACGCAACACCTTGGACCAAAATTCTAAACCAAACACAGTCATTAACATAATTAGAAAACCATGTAAAAAGTCCTATAATACAACGATTTAAGCAAATTGATGGAGGGAATGAGTGGCAAAATAGGAAAATGAATAGTAAAAAGAGGCTGGGAGGATGTGTAAAGAAGTATAAATTTGAGGCTCAACAGCGACAAACTCTTCCAAATGAACGAGAACGAGTTTCACTGTCGCTAGGCTCGCTAAAATATAGCAACAAGTTCGCCCGAAGGGCAGATTATAGAACAAGAATATGTTATCCTCCTCAAGCTTGACAAAAATAAAGAGGTATTGGTCAGCAATGACTGGGGAAAATTTGGAAGAAAACTTGAAGAAACTTTATTGGCAGCAAGTCGCTCTTGAACATGACACTTTCCTTCTGCATCCATGCCGGGTTGGGTTGTTCCGTTCACTGGTCATCACCATTGGTCTGTCACACCATCCATCTTTGGGGTTAACTCTACCAATCCATCGTCAGTGTCGCCGATATGTTCAAGAGAAGTCATTCAGACAATTCACCTGTGTCTCACCCACTGCAATACATTCATGCTTCATTCCTTCATGACCACCACCCTGAACCCTGTATAGTCAGATTGTTTTCACCTCCAAAATCATTTACTTCGTTCTATGTCGTTGATGTGGGATTCATTAAGGCCCTCCTGTGACGGGTCGCTTCTTGTTGACATCAGCTCATTATCCAAGAAGTTGACTTAGGAACAACCCTTTCAGTACTTTGAAGCTTGCATGCCTCAATGGCAAGTTTCTCACTTTCGGCGAGAGGTTTACATCAATGGCCTTCGATCGAGAGATTTTACGTGGTGTTCGACGCCAAGTCCTTTTTCACACCACATGAATTGTACTGTAGTACCTTGAAGTTCATTGTCATTATTGGTGATTCCTCTCGCGCATGTTAACAGCTTACATCATTGGCTAGTAATCAGGCGATGTCTTTCCATGTTTGACTCCAAAAAATTTTCACATGGATCGACTTGTACTCTGAGTAAAGATTGAACGAGTTTTGAAGACCCCGAATCTAGTTTCATCCATCCGGGCTGCGATATATTCAGGGATATAAAGACATCAAGTGTACATCATTGCCGAATAGATGATCGTCCAAATCAAAGGATGATGTGTCCATATCATCAGTCTGTCACACATACGGTTGTCTGTCCTATTTACATGAAAATGAATTTATAACGCTGAGCATGGGAATGCCCGCCTCAGCTAGATCATGAAAAAATGTTGTCAAAATAATGTATTGTATTGTATCTTATTACAGGTCACCTCCCAACTCGGAAAAACTTAGGATCTTCATAGTAAAGCATTTCACCCGACATCAAAAAGATTAACGACCTCATGCTTTAGGGGGCAACTGTTATAGACATTTTTGGGTACTTCAACCCCAATCATAAATTTCCATAAACTGAGGGTTCCTAAGTCCCTAAAAGTGTTGCTTCACTACCTAAAGGAACAAGGTCAACTGGTTACATCATCTCCCATAAGTTCTCCACTGAAAACTGCTCATAAATGGTCAAAATTGGACCATACTGAAAGCTCAATGCAGAGGGTGCGATACATATCACCTTCCTAGTGTACAAGTGTGATGCATACTGATTTTGTTCTCTGTAGGGTGCGAAGGGCGGGAATGGACAAATGGCAGGGACAAAAATGCGAGGTGGAAGATCATGGAATCTTCCATAAGCTTCCCCTCTGACACTTGCCTCTCTATTTTTGACCAGGGATGAGTAAGAGATCATCATTATCCAAGTGGAAGCAGGAACTATCAGAGAGAGGACACTAATCAAGATCCCAGAAGATGACTCGCCTCTCTATAATCATCAATATATGGATCCCTCATCAAAGAGATCTAGAGGCTAGAATTTTGTATCTTATAGAGAAGTGTTGTTAGTTTTCTGGTGTACATTCATAGTGTTGGGTGATCTAAGCTTTGCTTGAGGTGAAGAAGGGCTTCCTAGCTGGAGGATGATGTTGGGTCAGAGCATATGGTTGTAATCCTCTTGCTACTTTTCATCTTAATAAAGCTATTCTTGTTTTCTTCCATATTCTTGTGTATTTGTTTATATATGCATTTATATGGTTAACATACATCTGATCGTGTGTTATTTATAGATATAGATCCTTGTTTCTTTGATAGTAGTATGTTGTTGTGATTCCACAGGTTCTCTTTGAAGCTAGGCAAACGAAGAAGAAGCAGCAAAGCTCTATCAAGAAGGAGAGGAAATCAAGCACAAGACTCAGGTTGGTCTTCTTGGTTCTCCTCTTGTCTATTTCCATAAAAGAAAACAATAGAATACTTTACTTGTTTGTTTCTAAGATAGCCACCCATCTTAGTGGGAATAGTAGCATCCGAATGGACACTATTCCCAGTAACACTGTGGGACAAGTGTTGTGGGATAAACTCCCCTAGGGTCTTGGGTAAATACTCTAGCAGATTGAAGGTTATATATGCAAAGAAACACACATTCCATGCAATCATAATGCTACTATAAGCAAAGTCTATGATATGGGGCGTACCTGAGGTCCTACATTCGAGAAGAGCCTCCCAAGGTTCAAACCCTTCTTGGAGTTCCTTTGCTCCTTTGACCTGCAAAACAAACAATTCAAGAAAGTGCAGCAGTATATGGACTAAACGTCATAAAGAAACCAACTTCATATTATAAGGAAAGGTAGTTAGTTATGCAATTAAACAACCGATCACATATGAATCATAACATGAATATCAAAACATGAAGAAGACGTATATCAGGAACAAAGACATGTGTTTCCTTTATTATAGACAAAGAAAGTACTGAAAAGGAACAATTTCACCTGAGTTGTCCTTTCGCAGGCTCCAAGCAGAACCATCTCCCGGATTCGTCCAGTCTCAAGCCTTTAACAAACTCCTTCCATGACTTACTCCATGATCTCTCAAGTAGTATGAAATCATCAACACACACAAGGAAACAAGGGTTTCCTGTAGAATGGGGGAAGTGCAGAAGGCACAAGGATCTTCAGACCTAGTCATGGAAATCTCAGCATAGCAATCTTTCTCTCTCTTCTCTCCTCCCTTTGGCCTTCCCATAGAAGCCCTTTTATACTTCTCCCAAAGTAGTTTTTTAGTTGGGAATTCGTTGGGAACAGTTGGGCCACGGACACTAATAGATGATCAACAGGTAAAACCCGTGATCTCCACCCGAAATTAAGGAGATTTATTTTTTTTTAAGTGTTTTTATACATATACATGGGTTGGGTATACACAGACCCGCGTATACACACATTTAGCTCAGGGCAATGTCGCGTATAGGGAATAAACACTTCTTTTTTAGATTTCGGACCAGGTCTGGTAGGAGGGGTTTCCCTAGGCCATGAGTGCAGCTTCACAAACCTCAAGAGTGAGATTTGGAGCTATAATATATGCCCCCTAATATATGAGGTCAAAAGGGGTACATGATGGCCGAAACGTATTAAGAAAGTTCATGGAAAGGAAATCTGTCAAAGATTGAGAAGGACTGCACCAGAATTCAGCCTACCAAACCACAAAAGGAGATCAGAAAGAAACATTGTCTGAGGCGAGCATACCCATGCTCAGAGAAAATACAGCATGTCCACATATCAAGTACAAGTGGATCCATGAAGTATACAAGTATAAATGACTGCAAAATACATAATGGATCATCTGATCATGATCGAACAAGTACATGTCTGAAAGTCACATATAAGAATGTCAATGATGCTGAAAGATGAAGAGGATCTCTGATATCAAAGACTGATCCCAAAAATTACCAAATGAACATGATGGAATAAGATGGTACTACACTGGAAACTTAGGTGCCACCATATAAAATGTCACCATGAATGACTGCAACATATAAGGTGAAGTGGTATCTACTAGCAGCAACAGGAGCAACTGTCAAGTGACCCAACAAATGTTGATACAACATGAGGTCTTCACCGACCATCGTGGTACATTTCTATAGCATGGGAATAAATGATCTAAAGTCGACCATGTGAGAAATTGTTTGATTACCGGTCATTGATGTATACCGTTAACAAACGCGAGAAAACTCACCGATAATGATAATGAGTATCAAGGTACCCAGTACAATCCAACAAGTGTGAATAGATGAGCTGGAGTCGAACACCTGTAAGAATCTATCGATCAGGAGATAATGATGGTTTCCCACTGTCGATAACCAAGGATCTGCCACTAATGACTGCAAACCCCAAGGTACTGCCAAATGGACTCTAGGTCTTTGCCCCAGAGCAATAAGTCGAAGTCAAAGGGAAAGATCTGCTAGAAGGAAGGCATTAAGGCATCCTCCATCAATCTAGCGTGAGTGTAACCCATAGGCCAATAATGTGGAAGGAATCGGATGAAAAAGATGTAGTAACCCAACCGAAGTACATTTCCGCATACACAAGATGTGGCTAGAGCATGGCAGAAACCCTTTGAACCAACCAATAATGAAAGCTGACCTAGAGGCAAGGTATCCACTAATAGGGTCAAATGGAAATGAAGGTACTGCATGAATCCCAATGTGTGAGAATTTAAGCTGATGTCGAACACAAGTGTTATCTGGGAATAGTTTCCACTCAGATGCTGCTATTCCCACTAAGATGGGTGGCTATCTTAGAAACAAAACAATCAATGTCTATTGTTGTTTCCTTTTATGAAAATAGACGAGAGGAATCACATCAACATACTACTATAGAAGAAACAAGGATCTAAATTCATAAATAATACAGGATCAGATGTGTATTAACCATATAAATGCATATATAAACAAGTACACAAGAATATGGAAGGAAACAAGAATAGCTTTATTAAGATGAAAAGTAGGAAGAGGATTACAACAATGTGCTCTGACCCAGCATCATCCTCTAGCTAGGAAGCCCTTCTTCACCTCAAGAAAAGCTTAGATCACCCAACACTATGAATGTACACCAGAAAACCAACAACACTTCTCTATAAGATACAAAATTCCAGCCTCTGGATCTCTGTGATGAGGGATCCATATATAGATGATTACAAAGAGGTGAGTTATCTTCTGGGATCTTGATTAGTGTCTTCTCTCTGATAGTTCCTGCTTCCACTTGGAGAATGATGATCTCTTACTCATCCTTAGTCGAAAATAGAGAGGCAAGTGTCAGAGAGGAAGCTTTTGGAAGATTCCATGATATTCCACCTCGCATTTTTTACCCTGCCATTTGTCCATTCCCGACCATCGAACCCTACAGAGGAGAAAATCAGTATGCATCGCACTTTGTACACTGGGAAGGTGATATGCATCGCACCCTCTGCATTGAGCTTTCAGTATGGTCCAGTTTTGACCATTTATGAGCAGTTTTCAGTGGAGAACTTCTGGGAGATGATGTAGTCAGTTGACCTTGTTCCTTTAGGTAGTGAAGCAACACTTTTAGGGACTTAGGAGCCCTAAGTTTATGGACATTTATGATTAGGTTTGAAGTGCCCAAAAATGTTTATAACAGTTGCCCCCTAAATATTGAGGTCGTTAATCTTTCTGATGTCGGGTGAAATGCTTTACTATGAGGATCTGCAGTTTTTCCGAGCTCGAAGGCGACCTATAATAAAATACAATACAATACATTATTTTGACAACATTTTTTTCATGATCTAGCTGAGGCGGGCATTCCCATGTTCAGCTTTATAAATTCATTTTCATGTACATAGGACAGACAATCGTCTGTGTGACAGACTGATGATATGGACACATCATCCTTTGATTTGGATGATCATCTGTTCGGAAATGATGTACACTTGATGTTTTTATATTCCTGAATATATCACATCCCGGATGGATGAAACTAGATTTGGGGTCTTCAAAACTCGTTCAATCTTCACTCGGAGTACAAGTCGATTCATGTGAAAATTGTTCTGGAGTCGAACATGGAAAGACATCGCCTGATTACCAGCCAATGATGTAAGTTGTTAACAGGCGCGAGAGGAATTGCCAATAATGAAAATGACCCTCAAGGTACTACAGTACAATTCACGTGGTGTGAAAAGGGACTTGGCATCGAACACCACATAAAATCTCTCGGTCGAAGGCCATTGATGTAAACATGTCGTCGAAAGTGAGAAACTTGCCATTGAGGCATGCAAGCTTCAAAGTACTGAAAGGGTTGTTCCTAAGTCAACTTCTTGGATAATGAGCTGATGTCGACAAGAAGCGACCCGTCGCAGGAGGGCCTTAATAAATCCCACATCAATGACATGGAACGAAGCAAATGATTTTGGAGGTGAAAACAAACTGATGATAGAGGGTTCAGGATGGCGGTCATGAAGGAATAAAGCATGAATGTATTGCAATGGGTGAGACACAGGTGAATTGTTTGAATGACTTCTCTTGAACATATCGGTGACACTGACGATGGATTGGTAGCGTTAACCCCAAAGATGAATGGTGTGATAGACCAATGGTGATGACTAGTGAACGGAACAACCCAACCCGACATGGATGCGGAAGGAAAGTGTCATGTTCAAGAGCGACTTGCTACCAATAAATTTTCTTCAAGTTTTCTTCCTAATTTTCCCCAGTCATTGCTGACCAGTACCTCTTTTTTTTCGTCAAGCTTGAGGAGGATAACATATGCTTGTTCTATAATCCACCCTTCGGGCGAACTTGTCGCTATATTTTAGTGAGCCTAGCGACAGTGAAACTCGTTCTCGTTCATTTGGACGATTTTGTCGCTATTAGGTTTTAACGAGTTTAACAACAAAGATAACTTGGTCTCTTTCAATTTTAGAGAGTCTGAAAGAAATGGAAAGGAGAATCCAAAGATTCTTTTTCGTTGTATAATCCCTTAAGTCCAAAAAGAGTAAAATAATACGAAAGGGATGAATTTTCGATAGTTTTAACGAGCCGAACAAGACAAGCGCTCGATCTTTTTGTGTAAATAATCCCTCAGGTCCAAAAAGATTAAAATCTAGAGGAGGGATAGCACTTCCGATGCCTTTAATGAGCCGGAGAGGCCAATCGCTCGGAAATATTTTCATATTTTACAAGTCAGGTGAAAAGAGCTTAAAGGAGACTCGTTTTCGAGGAACGAGTGATGGTTTTGGGTAGCAGCTGATTCCAGGTAAGATTTGGAATTTTCCAATCACGGCAGTGTCACAAGGATGGCTAACAGAATCACTCTTCGCAGATGTTCCTCGAAGGGGTAAACAATCATATGGGGATGAATGCTCGGCTAAAAACAGAGTGGAGGTGATGGAGAGAACACGACCAAGGCTCAAAAGCTAGCGACAAGGCATTCACAATGGTTATTTACCGGTTCATTTTTTAATGAGATTAAACGCTGGGGGAAACATTTTCTCATGACTTATGTTTATTTTTTAACGAGCTTGAACTATGCGCTAAAACTGCTCGTGGAGGGTTTATTTTTTAACGAGCTTGAACTCTGCGACAACATTGCTTGCCAGTCGTATCATAAGAATTTCTCATTCGAGATGCTATTTTGAAGTGGCTTACATCTCTCAAGCTTTGCCATGGATCCTTTCTTTATGCAAGTTAGGAAATGACTAGCCTTACGGGTTTAAAGGGTTAGAAGTTCAAAAAAATTTTAAAATAAATAGTCGCTCTCCACTTGCATGCGGAAAGGTTTGCATGCCCCCAAGTATAGCGAAAAATTTCCAGGTTACCAAGAAAGTTCTATAAGCGTAGCGGATAAAATGCTTCCTCGGCGATGTCTATCGAAACAGACAAAGGTGAATGGCACAGACGCATTCCACTCACATAACTTTAATGAAGGTATCTTATTCCAGCTTTTTCCCATTTTCCTGTGAGGATGGGTTTGTCAGACTAGTCATATATCCCTCACGGAAATCCACTCTATACCCAAGGTTTTCCTACCGAAACAGACCAGGGTGCATGCCCCCTGGGTTTCAGTCACATCTTCCTGAATCGCTCGCGCTCATCAGGTGGATAGACTGGAGACTGATGAGACATTTCTTGCATGAAAAGACCATTTAAGGATGGCATTTGACTATTTGCGATGTGTGAACTGGGGAATGACATTTGGTCTACGAGATTGACCATTCTTCCTTCGTGCGGAAAACACATTACTCTAAAAAGTGAGGAGAAGATGGCTCCCATGCAATAAATATAGTCGCGTCCAAGGAGTAGATTATAATCTAAAGGTCCTTGAACTACCATAACATTCATGTGAACAATTTTCCTTCTCAAAGTAATGGGCACATTTGGAAGGATCCCTCAAGGTCGACTGGTTCCCTTGTCGAAGCCTGTCAGATTTCTCATTTCAGGCAAAAGCGATGGCGAACCAAGCACTTTCCAAGCAGTTGAGGAAAGGATACTCACAAAAGTCCCTTCATCGATGACGGTACCAACCATGACCATTATGTAAGCTTGTACAATGATTCTGAATGGTAAACTGGCTAGTAAATGGGGTCTGCCTAATAGATTCTAGTCGAAGGAAACAACTAGGTTGCTTGGTGGTGGGACCAAATAGACGGTCGGATATGACTCTGATGAACTTCCTTCCTACGATAAAGGAACGAGAGGACTGTCCCCAAGCTCATCGGAGTCTGTGTTGATGAAAAGAATTTGAACGGTGTCATTCTCTTTCTCTTCAGTGACGGCATCATTCGAAGATGAACACTGTGAAGGAAAGACCGGGTCAACTGTCGTATTAACCCTTTGACTTTCATCTGGTATGGATTCAGAGGGTTCATTTTCAATGATAGACGTTTCGGTTGACCATAATGATGGGCCAGCCAGATTTTCAACCAGTGGAGGACTTGGCAAGAATTTTTTATATCTAGGAGGAAGTCGTAGCGGTGAAACCGGACGATCATCCAAAATTATTTTAGCCTCATCAAGGAAGGGACAACGGTGGACAGTGTGATTGCCTTCACACAACTTACAAGGAAATCTGGGATTCCTTCTTTGTCCATGTTCTTCAATTTCATTGGTTGATGGTGAGCATTCAACATGATCGCCAGAGGTTGACGCTATCGGATTGTGCAAACGAGGAGACCAGTCCCTTAAGATCTGAGGGATGCAGGGACAATCTCGGTGATAGTGGTCTCCATTGCAAATGACAAAAGGAGATTTAGGTTTCGACTGTGCGGTGTGAGGCTTTTTGTTAGACGACACTTGGTTGCTCCCTTTTGATTTTGGTTCCTTTTTCTTCTTTTCCTTTTTCTCTTTCTGCTTCTTGTTCTTCTCAGTTACTTGATTTTAGCTTTATCGGCTTTATCAAGCGAAGAGGAAGGAGGAGAGGGAGAATCATATGAAGTAGAATGTTGGGAGGCAACTCTAGTGTCATTTAGTTACTGACTAGTCTGTTCAGGAATTACGGGATTCTGAATGACATAGGTAGAGAAGAGCCAGATAGGCAAACCAATTGTCAATCCTGGAAGTGACAAAGTGGCCATATGGGGTGGACCAACATCTCCCCAAGAGGAGAAGGGACTAAGATTTCCTCCAAGGGGAAATCCTTGGTTGGTAGACTCCATTTTCTCAACCTGAAGATCAACGGGGGAATTTGTGACATTATTTCGATTAAAATAAATTTTTAGACGCTTTGACACAACTTGTTTTTTCAATTTTAAAGAGTCGAGAAAAAACAAAAGATGACTCTAGTCGCCTTTGATTTTTATTGAGCCTGAAGTGACAAGTGCTCAGAGGACCTTTTCCTTAAGGAGTCTGAAAAGGAGAAAAATGGACTTCTCTGGAGATCTAGGCAGAGAGGATTACCAAACCAATCGCAAAATTGCAGAATACTTTTTACGGTACGGCAGTCAATCCTCCCGAATGTTGTGTTTGGTGCATTGCGATCGATAGGGCAGCAGACACGGCTTCCTAAGGATAAAGGATGCAGCCTATTATGGTCTCCCAATATATACTCGACGTGTACATGGGAGCATAAGTCCGTACTGGCACTTGCCGTCTCAAAGTGGAGGAATCACCCAACCAACACTGAAAGCAACAGTTACCAAGCTTTACGATGCCGGAATACGTCTCTAGCCTAGACCTCTAGATGTTGTGCGTTAAGCTCCAAAGTGTTGTTAGATTCATTGAATTTATTTTAAGTTGATCTTGCTTAATAGTTTGCCTTTCAGGTTCACCGCGTGATGTGTATATAATTCCTAAAATGCAGTCTAAGATGATAAACAAACGTTTGATCTTCTTTCAGCAATGAAAATCCTGCTACTAAAGGGAAAAGTCAAGAATCTTTTTTTTCACAGAGCAAGAGCACACGCTAAATGCACAGTCCTAAATCAAGCCAAGCAATCAAAATGCAAATGCACATGCATGTATTTGTTTTTAGCCTTCTTAATGTGTTAATGACGTTAAGAAAGCTATGTGAAAAACTGAATTACTTTTAAAGCAACAGTACTCAAAAAAATTCCTTTTCAAAACAAAGTGAAAGCAAGAGAGATACTTTGCGATTTTGAAATGGAAATTTCTTTTTGACACTTTAAAACTACTAATTCAAATCCTATGCAATAGTAACTGTATAATTGACTATCAAAGAACAATGGGATTGTTTCCTAAAACTGAAAATGACAGCTACGACATTGTCAGATCTAGAGACGACAATTCGACTATGTTACTTTTTTGCAAAAGAGAACTAAAAATGACGCACAATACATAAAAACATTTATAGTTCTTTGCACTAAGGAGGTAGAAAAATGCAAGAGAAGGGGGTTTTCACAGAAGTACACTGACTACAGACAGCAAAACTCTTGAATAAGAGTGAAAACAGTGAGAAAAATCCATAGTCGGAGGGTAAAGTTAACCCTCCCTGACCATCGCACCTGTTACACAGTGAACTCAGTATGCAGCACACCTACTGCACTCGGGAAGTGCGATGCATACAGACTGCCTTGAAGACAGGGTGCGATGGTAGCAGTGCAAGACTTTGAACGGGATTTCACTCACAGTTTGCAATCTAGTTCATGTGTTTAGGCTGAATAAGTAAAGATCAATGTATGTAAAACACAGGGGTGATCTAAGAGGTTACTAGAGCCACCACTTAGGGCATTTAGGTTGCTTGCAGATCTATTGTTTAATTCATAAACGAAACCTGAAGATAGACTGAAGCAGCATTGATCTACTTTGAATTTGTATGACAAATGCAATTCAAAATCTAGCTAGCTTGACTTCAAGATCCATCTGTAAGTTTATAAAAGGAACAAGGATAGATAGGCTAACAAGTAATCTAGTCTCTCTCCAGCGGAGTCGCCATTTTTTTATCTGGGAATAGTGTCCACTCGGATGCTACTATTCCCACTAAGATGGGTGGCTATCTTAAAAACAAACAATTAAAGTCTATTGTTGTTTCCTTTTATGAAAATAGACGAGAGGAGAACCGAGAAGACCAACCTGAGTCTTGTGTTTGATTTCCTCTCTTTCTTGATAGAGCTTCGTCGCTTCTTCTTTGTCTGCCTAGCTTCAGAAGAACCTGTGGAATCACAACAGCATACTACTATCGTAAAAACGAGCTAAATTCATAAATAATACAGGATCAGACGTGTATTAACCATATAAATGCATATATAAACAAGTACACAAGAATATGGAAGGAAACAAGAATAGCTTTATTAAGATGAAAAGTAGCAAGAGGATTACAACCATACACTCTGACCCAGCATCATCCTCCAGCTGGGAAGCCCTTCTTCACCTCAAGAAAAGCTTAGATCACCCAACATTATGAATGTACACCAGAAAACCAACAACCCTTCTCTATAAGATACAAAATTCCAGCCTCTAGATCTCTGTGATGAGGGATCCATATATAGATGATTACAGAGAGGTGAGTCATCTTCTGGGATCTTGATTAGTGTCTTCTCTCTGATAGTTCTTGCTTCCACTTGGAGAATGATGATCTATTACTCATCCTTGGTCGAAAATTGAGAGGCAAGTGTCAGAGAGTAAGCTTCTGGAAGATTCCATGATCTTCCACCTCGCATTTTTGTCCCTGCCATTTGTCCATTCCTGACCATTTCACCCTACAGAGGAGAAAATCAGTATACATCGCACCTTGTACACTGGGAAGGTGATATGCATCGCACCCTCTGCATTGAGCTTTCAGTATGGTCCAGTTTTGACCATTTATGAGCAGTTTTTAGTGGAGAACTTCTGGGAGATGATGTAATCATTTGACCTTGTTCCTTTAGGTAGTGAAGCAACACTTTTAGGGACTTAGGAGCCCTCAGTTTATGGACATTTATGATTAGGGTTGAAGTGGCCAAAAAATTCTATAACAGTTTCCCCCTAAAGCATGAGGTCGTTAATCTTTCTGATGTCGGGTGAAATGCTTTACTATCAGGATATGAAGTTTTTCCGAGCTGGGAGGTGACCTATAACAAGATACAATACAACACATTATTTTGACAATATTGTTTTCATGATCTAGCTGAGGCGGGCGGGATTTAGATAATCATCTGTTTGGCAATGATGTACACTTGATGTTTTTATATTCCTGAATATATCGCAGCTCGGATGGATGAACCTAGATCCGGGGTCTTCAAAACTCGTTCAATATTCACTCGGAGTACAAGTTGATCCATGTGAAAATTGTTCTGGAGTCGAACATGGAAAGACATCGCTTGATTACCAGCCAATGATGTAAGCTGTTAACAGGCGCGAGAGGAATCACCAATAATGACAATGACCCTTAAGGTACTACATTACAATTCACGTGGTGTGAAAAGGGACTTGGCGTCAAACACCACATAAAATCTCTCGATTGAAGGCCATTGATGTAAACCTATCGCCGAAAGTGAGAAACTTTCCATTGAGGCATGCAAGCTTCAAAGTACTGAAAGGGTTGTTCCTAAGTCAACTTCTTGGATAATGAGATGATGTCGACAAGAAGTGACCCATCGCAGGAGGGCCTTAATGAATCCCACATCAACGACACAGAATGAAGCAAATGATTTTGGAGGTGAAAACAAACTGACAATACAGGGTTTAGGATGGAGGTCATGAAGGAATGAAGCATGAATGTATTGCAGTGGGTGAGACACAGGTGAATTGTCTGAATGACTTCTCTTGAACATATCGGTGACACTGACGATGGATTGGTAGAGTTAACCCAAAAGATGGATGGTGTGACGGACCAATGTTCATGATCAGTGAATGGAACAACCCAACCTGGCATGGATGCGGAAGGAAAGTGTCATGTTCAAGAGCGACTTGCTACCAATAAAGTTTCTTTAAGTTTTCTTCCCAATTTTCCCTAGTCATTTCTAACCAGTACCTCTTTATTTTTGTCAAGCTTGAGGAGGATAACATATGTGATGATAGACATAGAACTGACAACCAGGGATGGCCGACTGAAAAATAAGTGAGACACTGCAGAGAGGCCGACTCAGGCTAAATTTCGTTGAACAAAAGCACGACTCAATGTGACTATGTGGCAGCATATGATGACTCTGTATAAGCTCATTGTGCAGGAGGCACAAACAAATCCTCCATATGATTGGAAGAGATAACCAACCGGGGGAAAACTAACTCAATAACAAGGTTAAGGCATACCTAAGTCAAACTAAATCCCACCCAATCGGAAGAGACTTTGTTTCGAGTGCTTTGTTCAAGGGGGACACGACTGACTCTAGCTGCCAACAATAAATGGAAATATTGTCCTGTTCCCGCTCTTTTTTGGAATATATAATTTTTTTGGTATTTTTCTTTAAAGCTGGAAAAAGAATAAAAGAATGCTATAGTACAGTGGAAAGAGCGAGCGTCAGCGAAGCAGATGATCTAGTTCCTGGGATTGGAACATTCCTATGCTCAATGCAGGGAGGCGAAAACTGGCTAGAGACACTCAAAGGTGTGTTCCTTCCACGGGTCAAGGTGTGTCAAGCTACAGAGGTCAAGGGTATGAAAGTTTGATTTTGTAGTCGTACTTGTCAAAATTTGGCTTAAACACGAGTCCAATTGAAGCCGGCTTACGGCCAAAAGGTGCAGATAGTCAAAATGCAATGCAGTAGTACAACTCAACACAAAGGAGACTCTAGGGTATAAGGCCAGAAGGAAATGAAGAAGGAAAGAGGAATGAGTCTTCATCATATAAGTCATGGCGGGACTATAGAGGACTCCCGAGCCTACTCAAATCGGAGTAGCATGGGAAACAAATGTCAGTGAGGTGCTAACTAGGATGCCCATGTAAAGGATGGCTCTACCATCATGTCATGATTTAAAGAATCAGCGAGTGCAGATGGTTTGCGAACCATAACACGATGGGATCGACCCTATGGCAAGTGTATTGACAGATGGAGGTTACTATGCATGATGCAACAGAAAAATGGCTTCCCTAACCTATATGCCAGTGAGAAAATGATACCTGCCATGACGGGTCAGCAATCATGAAACCGTCTCAAAACTGTCGAAAACGTCCAAAATGTCCTGAAAATCAAACCATTCTTGACATTCCAAGCTCCCAAGTTAAAAGTTACATGAGACCGAACAAAATCAAGTTTTGAAAAAATTTGACATTTTCAAAGCTTATAAAAAGGTTTTTGGACTCACCATTTTCACCATTTGAGTTTGAGAGCAAAGAATTGGAGAAAAAGGAGCTAACTTCCCATACGCCAAATTCAATTGTTCAAATTCATCCAAAATCTCCAGGTAACCCTCATTCTTAACTTGTAATTGATTGTGATTATTTTTAGAAGTTTTAATTAATGTTTCACTGTTGAGTTTATTGCCAAAATTTTCTTTGCGGCATATACGCGGGTTGGTAATATGCAACCTGCATACACGCGGGCCCTACATGCGACTGTGTGTGAAGGGGACCCGCATATACGCCATGGAAATTTCAAACATAAAAACTAACGGTTGAAAATGATTTTTCCTTCAGGATGACAATCACCTGGCGATAAAGAGAGCATACCGTAGTATATGAAGAAGTTATGAACAGTCCTGAGGCTCTGGATGCATTACAGGGATGCGGTTTGCTTAAGTTCTTCAAATTACCAGATATGAAAGCAAATACACGTCTACTCAAGATGCTTCTTGATTACTGGAACATCGAGGAGGATGCTTTTATGATCGATCAGATGCCACTCAGGATAGAAGTGGAAGATATCTATTTCATTACAAACCTTTCCCGAAGGGGAGAGGTAGTACATTCCCGGGGGAGAACACGGAGCAGTCTCTCCATAGAGGACTACGTACAGATATATTGCCCGGGACATCCGAAGAAAGTCAGAATTCAGATTTCCATCACACATGTGGCGAGTCTACCACTGAGGATAATCCTATTCATCATAGCTTGAGTGAACGTATCCGCTTCTCTGCATCAGGCATCACGGCTCAATATGAGCGTGGTGGTTGACTGTCTCACCACAGTGTTTGATTGGTGTACTCCTCTTTTGGCTAGCATGAAAAGCCAACTCACTTCTATCAAGAGAGGACAGACCAAAAACTTCGGTTATGGGACTATTTTGTGCTCTTTCTTCTTCGAGAGAGTCCCTGCACTTCATCCCAGAGTACTAGTTTCAATCAGCGCCCCACGAGATCCTTGAATGGGCAGGTGGGATGACCTGATGAAAGGTCTGGGAGGTGGGGAGGTCCCACAGACTGCTTTCGATGATGATTTATTTTCCTGTTGGGATCAGCAAATCATCGCCATTGATGACTACCCCTATGCCGGGTTGGATTTCCGAGGAGATCTCGATCTAGAATTACCACCGACTGCAGCATGAGGCAACATTGATAAGTGATTTTCGATTTTATGATTTTTTGGTTTTTCAAATATAATAATGAAATTTGAAAATATTTTTGATAGGATTCAAATTACTAATATAATGATCATGTTCCAGATATTGGGCCTGTACGACCAGAGGAGTTCCCACGGCACAAGCGTCGCGACCAAGGGGCCGAAGAGGCAGCTGCAGCCACGGAACGAACTCTACACACAGTTCAGTGGCATTTGGTGACGCTGACCCACCAAGTACCGATGGCAGCGGTAGAGGACCTTCCTATAGAGATGCAGCGTCATGTGGTTGCCATGCCACGTGATTGGGTCCGCACTTTTAGGCGTGTAGCCAATGCAGTAGTTGCCTTCTTAGCCACTCATCCTGAACCGGGGAATTAGACATAGTGGACATGATTATGGGCATTTGAGTCCCAATTTTGTATATTTTTTTAACAGACTTATGTACACTCGAGACGTTTTATGATATATATATATATACAGTTTGACTTTTTGATGCTTAATTTATTGTGATGAATGATTGATGTGCCAGTCTAATGCTTGATTAGCGATAGAATCAGCTAACCAATTATGAGATCTTGGAATATGCAAATAATTAATAAGTAAATGATATTTGCAACAACCTCACCCTTAAATACTGGCGATATAAACATGGATCCCTTACCCGATACATGTTATTTAATTGTGACACTATCAATTGTGAATCAAGATAAACTACCAACGAGTCGATTTCGTGAGAAATTGCCTTAGATAGAAAATTAATGACAGCAATATCCTTAGCCATATTATTTGAAGCGGGATCGATGCATACTCCCCTTGATACCAACAATTGACCAGTTGGATAATACAGTACCCAAGCTGTGGAAGCGAGATTCCGAGTGTGCCGACTAGCACCATCGGTGAATCTAAAATAAACTAAGTCATCCATCAACACCTACCAAAGCAGACCAAAAAGTGTTGATATCACAAACTCTCGACAAAATATGCACAAATATACATAATGTACAAATAATCCATTGCCTAGCTGCTACTTAAGCAAAGTACTTCTTAAGGTAGAGCTCATTTCGGGGTTCCGCCAATTTGTTTCCTTCGAAATCGATTAACTCATACGACCCTTTTGTTAAAACTCGTTTAATTATGAAAAGACCATACCACATAGGTTTGAATTTTCCTACCCCCAAGGTGTCCTTATCTTCGTCGTAGACTAAGACAAGGTCACCTTCAGAAAAGACACGAGGACGGACAACTTTATCACACTGGGTTTTACCCTTTTCTTATGAGCCTCGTTTACTGTGGCTACATCTCAACGCTGCTCATCAAGGTGCTCCAAGTGAAGGAGGTGCTCTTCGAGACGAGAGGTCTCTGGAAGGAGCTCAACAGCTAACTTAAGAGATGGAATTTCACATTCGACAAGAAAGATAGATTCCAACCCATAAACTAACTGAAAAGGTGTAAAACCTGTAGCAGTCTTGACGGAGGTTCGGTATGCCCATAGAGTCGAATACAACATAAGATGCCAATTGGATCTATTTTTATCAATTGTCCTTAGTTGGATTGTCTTAAGAGTTTTGTTACTGCCTCGACCTATCCATTGGCCTAAGGATAATAAGGAGACGAATGTTCCTGCTGGAAACCTAGCTTGAGAGCCAATTCAGACATTAGTTGATTCTGGAAATGACTGCCATGGTCAGTGACAATCTCTCTTGGGATACCGAACCTTGAGATAATCTGATTAAAAAGGAACAATGTCGTTGTCTCACTATCATTTTTATAATTGGGCATGGCCTCGGCCCACTTCGTGAAGTAGTCTACAACCATGGTAATATACTCGTGATTCGCTACTGAAGGTGGATGACAAGTCGTAAAATCAATACCCCACTTAGTAAAGGGACTGGCAATGACAACGGGAAAAAGAGAAGCTCGATGTGCGCGGATTTTCCGTGTATAAACTTGGCACGGGTGACAACGTTTGACCACTTCAACACAATCTTTGAAGAGTGAAGACAAAAAATAGCCGACACGCAAGATACGTTGAGCTGTAGCAAGCACTGATAGATGACCACCACAAGCTCCACTGTGGCAATCATTTACCACAGACTCTGCCTCCTCTAAGGTTAAACAGCGCTGAAGGATTGAATCAACCCCCGATGATATAATGTATCACCAATGATGATGTAATTTTTAGCGAGGTGATGTAATTTGTGACGTTCATCCTTAGAGAAAGCAGAGGGAAACTTCGAAGTCCAGAGATAAACAATGATATCTCCATACCAAGGGTCGAATGAAGAGATGAGGAATAAAAGTTCATCAGGAAAACTTTCCTCATAAACAGTATCCTCTCCACAAGGCAGCTCGGAAATTAGCTCGGCAAAAACCATAGATTTCTTGGACTTAGTGGAAAAGAACTCGAGATCAAATTCTTGTAGAATGACAATCCATCGATTATAATTGCCCCCAATCACTCGCCTACTGAGGACAAACTGAAACGGATTGACTGCTACCAAGACAAAAGTTTTGCGTAGCAGGATATAATGACGGAGCCGCTGGACAGAATGGACAGCTACCAAGGCCAACTTCTCAACCGGAGAATAGAAAAGTTCAGGACCTATCAAGCCTTGGCTCAAGTAATAAATCACGTGCTCTATGAGAGCATCGTCTTCCTAAACAAGAACCATACCAATGGTTGATTCTACTGCAGCGAGATATAAAAGGAAGTCCCTACCATAATCCAGTGGACTCAAAAGCGGGGCAGGGACTAATGGCTTTTTCAAAGCATCAAACGACCACTGCGCAAAGTCATCCCATACAAATGGAACCCCTTTGTGGAGAAAACGCATAAACCCTTTAGTGATCTCGGCATAATTCGCTATAAACCTTCTTAAGAAATTAGCCTTCCCTTGAAGACTTTGAAGTTGCCGAATGGAGGACAGGGGAGGCAACTGGACTATCGCCTCTACCTTGAAGGGATCAACTCTAATCCCTTCATTTGACACGATGAACCCTAACAACCGACCGGATGTAACCGCGAAAACACACTTGTTCGGATTCAACTGGATTTTATAAAAACGACATCGCTCAAAAACCATTCGAAGGTGACTGGGATGATCAGTTCTTTTTCGAGAACGAGCAGTGAGATCCTCCAAGTATGCTTCGATGATATGTTTGATGTCATGAAAAGCATATGACATGGCCCGTTGGAAAGTGGCTCCAACATTTTTGAGACCAAACGGCATCTTTCTGTATGCAAAGGTACCCCAGGGACATATAAAAGCTATCTTATGTTGATCTTCAGGACGGATAGAAATTTGATTATAACCAGAAAAAACATCTATGAAGGAGAAAATCTCATTACCCACACAGATCAATAATCTGATCAATGAATGGCATGGGGTATTTATCTTTCGGACAAGCTTTGTTTAAGTCCCTAAAGTCGATGCATACTCAGATTGTTCCTTGCTTTTTATCTACAGGGACTGGATTAGAAACCCAATCGGTAAGAGGAACAGGGTATATAAACCCCGCCTTGAGCAGCTTCTCTACTTCGGCTTTAATGGTTGCCACTTTCCTAGGATTAACGGGTCTAAATCTTTGACTAACTGGCTTAGCGTTTTCATACGTCTTGATCTCATGCTGAACTATAGAAGGATCAATGCCAGGCATTTCCTCATAAGACCAAGCAAATACATCTCGAAATTCCTTGAAAAGGTCGGTGTAAATTTGCACTTCTTCAGGGGAACATTCGATTCCGATGAAGAGATTCTCAATCACGTTAGGGTCCCTAGAGATGTTTATAGACATCGTTTCTAAGATCACCGACATATTACCTTCAGCATGAAAGTGTGCTGGAGCCAAAGGATTCGATATCTTACAAACATCACTAGTGAATATCTTGGAGAACCTAGCTTCCACTTCCTGCAATGGAGGAAGGAAATATGAACGATGGTGTAAGTCTTCCCAAGGTCGATCTACACCCATCATCACTTCAAGGATTTCTTCTTCAGAAGGTAAAACCGTATCTAAGCAGTCCAAGGTGGAGGTGGAATCAAGGGCCCAAGCTGGGGCCACATAACCCTCAAAATCCTCTTCGGAAGAAGGAGCAGAGTGGTCGTCTGCGGAGTTAATGATAGACTGATATCTAAGCTCAGCCGTGGACATAGAGGATGCCATTCCATTTACTTTTCCTTCAGCTAATGTGGTCGTAGGTGAAGGCAAGGTCCAAGGGTCTGTAAAATAATGAGTTCGAAAGAACCCTTCTCGAGGAGACTCTTTGGATGATGAAATGACATTGATTCGAGCGATAGGAGAGGGAAACTCAAAGGTACACATCAATGAGGAATACATCCCAACTCCTAGATTCTCAGTAAGCGGGTGAGGGTTATCCACTGAGGGGACAGTAGAGTCAGAATTTTCTTGAGGATCAACTAGACAATAATCTAATTGATCAACCTTAACGATTTTCCCTTCATGTGGAAAGCAGATGACACGAAAAAGAGTCGAAACGAAGGCATCCATCTCATATACCCAATTCCTTCCTAAGAGGAGATTATAGTCTAGGTTAGCATCTATGACCTCTACTTCAACATTGACGACCTTTCCCCCAACACATATAGGAAAGGCCGGGATAATCCCATGCGGCTTGTGAGAATGCCCATCAAACGCAGTCAGAAGGGTAGGTGAAGGAACAACCGAAGGAGATCCAATGGCCTTCCAGCAAGACATCGACATGACGCATGTGGAAGCTCCCTCGTCAATAATGGTGCGAAAAATATTAATCTTTTGGTATGTAGACTTTATCTGGAAAGCCATGTGATGAGGGAGTCGCTTTTTGACATTTAACATGTCAAAAGTGAGCACTAAAGAATTGGTTGGATCAAATGCCCCAATTGTCGAGAGTAAAGCACTTCACTGAGCTAGACATGACTGGAAAACCTCTAAAGCGGACATTGCATATGGACTCTGAGCTAGATCCTCCACAATGGAATAATTCTGGGCAGCCCTAGCGTTAGGATTGATAGTCGCGCATTTAGCAGAACCTTTCGGTATCCGTGGTATAGTCTCAATAGGGGTTCGCTCAATATGAAGGTCGGTATTTCCGGGAACAGTTTTTTCCTTGGAAGTTTCGGCTTCACCGTAATCACGTGACCGAGTAGCCACATGTACATTAGAACCCATCATGAAAACGTTTGATGATTTTTCCCCTTCCTGGATGCCCCCTGAGGAGGTACCAGGATTTGAAGTCGCGCCAGCAAGCAATTTCTGCCCTTGGGGAAAAGGGTTGGTTAACACAACTTGAGAACTAGAAGCCCCTTGCTTCCCTAACAAGTGCTGAGCGTCCCGAATCTTCGGGAAGAGATGAGTTAAATGGTCTCCACTACACAACTTGCATGGAAACTTGACTTTCTTTTTAGACTCATTTCTACCCCCACCAGCATTATTGCCGGATTTATTTGTGTCAGCCTTCCCATCTTGATTCTTTTTCTTACCTCATCCTTTCTTTTTCCCATTGGAGTTTTGATTTCCTTTGGGGTTATCAGATTGGATGGCATTAATCGAAGAGGGTTGGGAAGACGAAGTAGTAGACGATGTGACTTGGTTGTTTGAAGCAGTTTGCAATGACAACTGATGCAATTGGCTCAACAAGTTCACCGTATTCGTGTCGACCAATCCAACGATACCATCCCCATGGGGACCTGGCTTCAACTTGGCTATGTCAACCTTTGCCCCAGGAGCATCTGGCAAGTATTTTTGTAGGATCCCAGACTGGGAGTAGATCAATTCTAATTACTGGGCCCTAAAAATGGCTTGCTCCTCGGAGTAAACTCCAGACATCGAGACATCCTTATAGATCTCAGGTTGTAAATATTTCAAAAACCATTCGAGGCGGTACTCCGAAGGGATTTCGGCTTTAATGAGCCTCTTTCTCTGTCTCCATTCCTGAATATGGTCAGAAATGTGAGTTGTCGTGTCCTGACGAAAATTGGCCAGAAGTTCAGTTCCGGCATCATAACGGACAGGCAACTAGAAATGATTTAAGAAAATATTAGCTAAGTCGGCAAAAGATGTAAAGTTTCCCCCTGGCAACTCTATATACCATTTGGCCGCATTACCAGTCAAAGTGTGCTGAAAAAGTCTCAACCTAACTGAATCATCAATAAGGGAGTTCGACGAGCACCACAAATGGAATGTGGTCACATGATCGCCCGGGTCCTCACCGCTCTTCCCTTCGAATTTTGGAATGTCCGAAGGGAGTTTGTTTGGGACTGGAGGCCAGGCCGGATTATATTTGATTGGATCGTTTGTTAACTTTGTGAGGTCTGGCAAGTTCAAAGTTGCGAGAAATGGAAGCCTCGGAGGACCTTGGGGGTTCCATCCAGACTAAGCAGAACTCCCAAAGTTCTGAAAAGATGGGCCTGGATTTTGGAAGGCACCAGGCTGCCCAAAGTAACCTACAGAAACAGCTGAACCAAAAGGCATGCCTTGTGACCCAGAATAACTCGGTGTTTGACCAACTCTGGCCACAAAACCTCCATAACCGGTGAAGCTTCCTCCTAAAGGATTATAAGGAGCAGACAACCCCTGATAAGGATCCCAAGCAGAGGCTACGGGAGGAATACATCGGAATGAACTAACCGTGGAGTACGGCCTATTCCCTTGTTGGCCGAGAAATGAATTCCGAGTTCCCATACTACTAACCACAAGGTTAGCCCAACCTTGAAAAGGATTGCTACCTTGTCCTAAAGAAGAGAAAGGCATAGATCCAATTGTCGGGTTGGAATGTGGTATATGACCACTTCAAAAAGGAAAACCCTGGAATGAAGCTGATCCACCCATCATGGATGTGGTGGCACTAAATGGAACTGACGGAATACCTTGTGAATCGGTGCCAAATGGGAAAAATCCAGAACTAAATGCATTGGTTTGGGAGTTTCCACTCATAGAAGGAATGGAGGTAGTCCCAACTAAAGACGTGCTAGCAAAAGACCCGAACAAAGAAGCGAAGGGGATGGAAATAGTTCCTCCCCCTTGTACAGATATTGGAGTCTGCACAGTCGTAGCACTTGTAATAGAAGCCATCCTTCTAGTAGTGGTCATCGATGGTAAGTGCGTTATGTGACCTGGACTTGACGGTCGATGCGTTGGAGACCCAACGTATTGTAACACTTCCGGATGACTAGGAGGTAGGGGAGAATTCAGAGCTGCTAACGACTCTGAGAGTTCTTCTACCTCTATGTTATCTTGCGTCTGAAAGAGAACTCGAGAAAGTACAGGAGTACTTCTCTCTTGTCCTATGGAAGTACCAGGTCTATCTTAAGCACTGATGCCCCCATGGGGAGGATCAATCCCCGATGCGTCAGCTGCCACGGGACGAAACCCACCAGCAGTATTACCTCTGCGCTTTCTAGGTGAAGGCTCTGAACTTGGTGGTGAGAGACCACAAAGTCTTCGAGACCGTCTAGGCGATTGGTCAGCCACTTTGAATTTTTTGTTAAGATCTAACTAAAGACTCAAAAAATTGAGAGCTCGGCCAACTAGGAGCATAGAGCACACACTATAAAGTCCCTAAAGATATTAGCCAGTCAAACAACTTCCAAGTATTTCCGCTCTGGGTGATTAGGATCGGATACCAAAATATGAGAAAGTGAAGTAAGGGGCCTTCCGAAGATAGTCTGGGATAATGACGGCCCAATCCTATCAGCGAAGGTAACAGAGGAAGTTACGCTGACCTCCTAACAACAGCCTGCGCCGGTGCAAGCCCCCAAGATTCGCAAGGGTGCCCTCCAGTAGTACCGTTGAAAGTGATACAACGTCGACCTCAGGTGCCATGGGATTCTCCTCCGCAGCCACCTGTGTAGATACCTAGGAGTAGCAACTAAGGTTACCAACTCATATCAGAAGCCAGGCAGAATAGTCGTGAGGTAAGTTCAGACAAGTAGGAGAGGGGGTATCTAATCTTCCCTGTATTTACAGACCCTCGTGCTTAACTCCTAGATCCGGAGCTTTCCTGGTCTTCCTAACGCTATTGGATTTTCACTCACTATTCAGACTCCTATGTTTGACAGTTTAAAATGGCCTTGGAGAGTTAACTCTCCACACACCTAATCCAAGGCCCTAAAATATCTTAAAACTTGTTGATGTATCTAACTGACAAATATAAAGTTCTAGTATATTTTAAATTAGCGCTTGATTTTAATGGGTTGTTATTTAAGTCAAGGGATAACGTAAGTGAAACTGGTGGTGTTATGATGCAAAAGAAATTAATAAAACCAAACTACATGCACATGCACTTGTTTTTCGTTTTTCATTGAAAAGCAATTTCTATAGGATTCAGAGGAACTTCAAATAAAAGTACGATTTTTTTTCTTTTCAAACTTCACACTCACAAAAGCTAACAAAACTATAAATGCCTAGAAAGATGCACAAACTAATCCTAATTCAATAAATACATGCCGATGCAAGCTTCAAAACTACTCTTAAATCAAAAGATGAAAGTTGCTTGTTTATCGATTTTAGATTTTCCACTTAAATGTTTAGATGGAATATAAGTTTTTGTTGCTTATTTTGTCTACACTAAAAGCAAGATAAAGACAAACAAATAGGCACTTTCACTTAACAAAAAGGAAAACTCAATCAAAACAAAGTTCAAGAAAGCAAAACAAAGTTTCAAGAAATTTCCTTCAAAAGCAACTCAAAAACGAATTTTCAAACATGCTCTAACAAGACTGAAACGTGATGACCGAAAAATAGGCAATGAAGCACTTTGCAAGCTTACGACACAAAACAAGTGGGAACTCAACAAAAAAGGGTGCTTTGAAATGCTTTTAACAATCAACAAGCAGTGAGATGAGCTTGGCAAAAGAAACCAAAAGATTGAAAAGAAAACTTTCAAGAAAGCGTGAACAAATGACTTTCAGAAAGCACGAAAAGCAGATGGTCATAAAACTAGATCAAACATGCAAACCAAAAATTCATTAAACAAAACTCAACACAAAGATTGAAATCAATCTTTTTGCCCTGAATACACAGAGCAACCAAGATTCCTCGCAAGAAACCTTGTGTGCTTAAGCAAAAAAAAAAAAAAAATGATGGTTGCAAGAAAACGAACAAGACCAACCTTTTCATAATCGGAGAGAAATCGAAACACAACACTTGCAGTAAACTAAAGACTGTGACAGAACAGTGATTGTTCCAAACTGAATTAGACCAGCATACAATCTTCCAAAAACAAAAAGATTTCAAAAATCTTGAAAATTAAAGATATACGCGACTGTGTTTGCACACAGATGCGTGTATATGCGACAAGGCTTAAGGAAACTCGCGTATACGCAGGTTCACTTAAGGAAAGATGCGTATATACGCTTTTGTAAACAGAGAAACTAGCGTATAAAAAAGCTTCCAAGAAAAACAAAGAAAAAGGTCTGGAAAAAATTGATCAAAGCTCACAATTCAGGCACTGACTACACAGTAACAGAAGATAAACAGACATTTGAGCCCTTATTGGCTTGAACACACCCAAACTAGGAACAACAATAGTGATGTCCCCAGCGGAGTCGCTAATTCTATTGTGGGATAAATTCCCCTAGGGTCTTGGGTGAATACCCTAGCAGACTAAAGGTTATCTATGCAAAGAAACACACATTCCATGCAATCATAATGCTACTATAAGCAAACTCTACGATAGGGGGCGTACCTGAGGTCCTACATTCGAGAAGAGCCTCCCAGGGTCCAAACCCTTCTTGGAGTTCCTTTGCTCCTTTGACCTGCAAAACAAACAATTCAAGAAAGTGAAGCAGTATATCGACTAAACGTCATAAAGAAACCAACTTCATATTATAAGGACAGGTAGTTAGTTATGCAATTAAACAACCAATCACATATGAATCATAACATGAATATCAAAACATGAAAAAGATTTATATCAGGAACAAATACATGTGTTTCTTTTATTATAGACAAAGAAAGTACAAAAAAAGAACAATTTCACCTGAGTCGTCCTTTCACAGGCTCCAAGCGGAACCGTCTCCCGGATTCGTCCAGTCTCAAGCCTTTAACAAACTCCTTCCATGACTTACTCCATGATCTCTCAAGTAGTATGAAATCATCAACACACACAAGGAAACAAGGGTTTCCTGTAGAATGGGGGAAGTGTAGAAGGCACAAGGATTTTCAGACCTGATCAGGGAAATCTCAACATAGCAATCTTTCTCTCTCTTCTCTCCTCCCTTTGGCCTTCCTATAGAATCCTTTTTATACATCTCCCAAAGTAGTTTTTTAGTTGGGAATTCGTTGGGAACAGTTGGGCCACGGACACTAACAGGTGATCAACAGGTAAAACCCGTGATCTCCACCCGAAATTAAGGAGATTTATTTTTTTTAAGTGTTTTATACATATGCTCCCGTTGGGTATAAACAGACCCGCGCATACACGTGTTTAGCTTAGGGAAATGTCGCGTATAGGGAAAAAACACTGCTTTTTTAGATTTGGGACCAGGTCTGGCAGGAGGGGTTGCCCTAGGCCATGCGTGCAGCTTCACAAACCTCAAGAGTGAGATTTGGAGCTATAATAACAAGCCCCTAAAGACCCAAATGTAGTAGTATTTGCACATCTGTATCTTTTGGTAGGTCCTCAGGGGGGTTTTTAATGAGGGTTCCTACCGTCTCATTGATCCGTCTTAAACTTTGAGCCATGATGCTCTGGGAAGAACCTTTCCTATTCTTGAATATTTTGTTGTTGCATTCTTTCCAGACATCCCAGATTAGAAAGCCTGGAACTAAATCCTAAGCTTTGTTAATTATTTCATTATTAGACAAAATTTTCCTCCACTTCTTCAAAGTGCTGGTAATGCTGCCCATGTCTCTGTCTGTTTGTTTGAATATTGAAGCTACCCAGTTCCATATGGTGGATGTGAATGGGAAGAAGTTGAGTAGGTGATCCATAGTTTCCTCTTGTAATTCACATAGATGGCATCTAGATGGACCGGATACCCCTCTTTTCCTAAGGTTTTCCCAGGTCATAATTTTTTTATGTTGCACTAACCACATGAACAGTTTGATTTTCATCCAGCTTTGGTTCTGCCATAGGTCCTTCCATACCCAATCAACGTTTGGAAAGTCAAGCCCAAGGGTTATGTGCTTGGCCTCTTTGAGGTTAAATTTGCCTTCATTGTTTTTGCCCCATCTCAGCTAGTCTGAATCTGCTGTTGTCAAAATATTTCTTTGTTCCAAGATGGTTGTTAAAGCTTCTGCATGTGCCGTCAATGGGGAGTCATCACTGTATACCAGGTTCTTCCATATTCTCCATTTTCCCTTGCTTCTTTCTTGACCCCAAAAGTCATTTACCCTGAGTAACCCTTTGTTGTCAGTATCGTTCTTGAGATTAGTGAATTCTTCTCTTAACATCTTAGGTTCCTGTTGCCAATTATCTTCCCAAAACCAAGCAAGGTTTCCATCTCTTATTTCCCAGAAACTGTGTTTCTAAACAATGGCTCTATTCTCCCAAGCTTTGTTCCAAATGTGGGAGCCTTTGATGAGTCGAGACATTCTAATGTGATCCCTTTCTTTCCAATTGTTTGCATATTTCTGTGTCGAAATTTTTGCCCAAGGTGAAGCCGAATCTTTTAGCCATCTCCACCATAGTTTTGCCCCCAAAACTTTGTTAAGTATTTCAGGGTCATCAAGTCCCAAACCTCCATGTGTCTTAGGTTTAAAGATCTTTTCCTAGGCTACCAAAGCCCATTTTTTTTCTCTTCCCCTTTGCCCCAAAGAAAATCTCTTTGGATATTTCTGCATTGTTGCATAACTCCTTTAGGAGTTGGAAGGGCTAAAAACATAAAGATGGGGACAATTTGTAGGACAGCTTTTGTGAGCACTAGTCATCCTGCTAAATTCAAAGACTTGTTTGTCCATTTCCGGATTTTGTCCTAGAGCTTATTAGTCACAGGCTTCCAAACTACCTTGCTCAAAGGTTTTTCTATTAGAGGTACTCCCAAATATTTGGAGGGTAGCATATCTCTTTGAAATCCTAGAATTCTAGATATATTTCTCTGAATAGAAATGTCAGTATTAAAAAAGAAAATCTTTTATTTGGTAAGGCTTACCTCTGTAACTACAGCCATTGCAAATTCATTTAGGATTTGTTCATAGGCTAGAGCTTCCTTGACCGTGGGTGTACCCTGCAACATGGTATCGTCCACATATTTTTGATGGGTCAAAGCATCTCCATTAATGGTGAGTTTGAGACCCTGGATTGGCATTCTGCTTTGGAAATTTTGATATCATTGCCTAGCCCTTCCATCATGAGAATAAAGATGAAGGGTGCGAGTGGATCTCCTTGTCTAAGACCTCTCAAAGGTTTAAAGGTTGTGGATGGTGAACCATTTCATAAGATTGAAAAATTGGAGGTAGTTACAAGGACCCTTACCCATCTTATCTAGTTATGGTCGAAGCCATAAGCTATTATAACTTCCCTGATGTAAGCCTAGCTTAGCTTATCATAAGCCTTTTCTAGGTCAAGTTGTATAATCATTCATGCCTGCCTATTGCTCTTAAGTGAGTGAACCACCTTTGAGCTTGAATGATATTGTTGAGAATTTGCCAGCCTTCCACATATCTAGTTTTCTCCTTGTCATGCGGAAAGAGTTATTTTTGCGGACAAACCTAACCTCCCTAGGAGTCTAAGACTCTCTAGTGACAAACAAACCAAACAAGAGCAATCCTTCTCTAAACACACATTATTCTATGAGAAATCAAGTGTTTTCCGATCTTACCTTAGGTCCAACGCTTGTTGTAGCAGTCCAGCCTTGCTGATCCAGATGAGCTCCTCCTTCACTTTAAGACCTGCATACACTAACAAGACAAACGATTACATAACACCTGAATATTTCATAAAAACAAAGCATATTCATCATATAGACCAAGGAGTACATGAAATAATTCATTAACAACAAATCATTGAGAAGAATGGACTTATTTGTATTAAGGAAACAAAAAAGGAACCATTACAACCTGAGCCTTGGTGTTGTGCAAGCTCCTCCCAGGGTCCAACAAGAGATTTCCTCTACTTTGACAAGCTCACCCACTCCCAATATGGCAACAAGGAAGGATAGTGATCTCTCCTCACAAGTCAACAATGGAAGTCCTAATTCCAGCAGCATTTACCCTTTAGAATGTTCAGCTTTCAACCTCCCCTCCTCTGGCCCAATGCCTGTATTTATAGTATTCTAGAGGAGGTTATTCAGTTCCAACATCAATGGGATACTCCCTCTTTTGGATGGGGTAGCTCCTCTCTTGATGGGATAAGCTCCTCTAACATAGGGATGCATGAACCATCTGGAGGCGCTCAATACACGTCAAACACTCTTCTAGAAGGCTCTAGAAGTGACCACAAGTAACTTTTTAAAGATGAAACTCGCGCCTTTTGACCTTTACAGGGGTACGCACCCAACCTTTGGCTTACAGAGCGTACAAGTACGCAGGTACAGTGTGTTTGGAGTGCGTACACGCAGGCAAGGTAGAGAGAACCTGCGTACCCAGAGATAAACATGTTTTTAAGTGACTTTCTCTCTTTTTGAAGTTTGACATGAAGAGCAGAGGTATGGGGCTTGACAAGGAGGACAATATGGCTATTGATGGGGCCATATTAACTGCAGATAGTCATGGTGACAAATTTCAGTGTAACAGACCCTGTAGCTGCTCAGTGGCTACTGCACAATTGATGGAAGAGGATTCTCTAGCATGGTCCATGGATGGAATAGAAATGAAGCAAAAACTTGGAAAGGAGATTAAGGCTGTTACCGGAGATGAAGCAATACAACAAATATCCATAAATGTCCTTCAATGCTAAAAGTTGAATCGCCAAATGGCAAAACAAAGTAGACCAAGGCAAAGTACCTGTATTTTAACATTGTTGCGTGAGTAACCAACATAAGCTGCACAGTGCTATGCAAATTAATAGTCTAAGCAGGGAAAATCCCCAATATAATCCTCACAAGCTAATCCTCACGAGGAAGGTTCTGCAAAGATTCAAAGGTTTTTTTATGTTATAAAATCCTAGGCTAATGTGGGTGTCCTAGCAAATAAAGATGGATACCATAATACCCACTTACTATTAAGCATCGTCTCCAAAGGAACTTGAATAATATGATAAAAGATTCATCTTTTTACTTCTATAATATACATAATGTTAAATATATGAAAAACACTTTTTTCTTTCAAGCAAGTTGTTCTTTCCTCTGACTGTCAGCCCTTAGAACGAATGGAAAACATAGTGAGACAATCAGGGGGCGTCAAATCTCTCATTGATAATGTAAGCACAATTGCAAAAATGTCAAAGCTGCAAAATGAGGTCCAGAGCAAAGAACAAATCCCAATGACTTCACCGAGTTCTCCAGTTAGTGATGCCAATTCACCAAAAGAACATCCTTTCATTATTTGTTACATACTGGAACCCATTATTTTTGTTCCAAACACGAACCCATTATTGAAATGCAAAAAAATGGACTAATAAATCTACGAACATTCCATTCAAAGATTTGTGCCATGCTTGATATCAATCACAAAGTTGCAGTAAACAATAGATTTAACATAAGAAGTGAAGAAATATAAGAAGTTGATCTTCTTGGTCTCATAAGAAAAGAATATATCTGAGTGTGAGTGGGAGTGTGATTAATAAAATATATATTCAAAAGCAATCTTAAAGAATATTTACGTTACAATTTAATTTTATCATAAATATTTAAATTTAAGAGCATTATCACTTTATATTATATAAATTCAAACATTTTCCTTTGTACATTATATTATTTTAATTAAAAAAATATATCATACATCGTTGTACCATTAATAAATATAGTGCAGAACTTAAATAACATATTAAATATTTAATTTGAAAATAATTGAAAAATTAAATGTAACTAAACAACATCAATAAAGAAATCATTCAAAAACAAATTAAATTAAATACCATTAATAAGAATTCAAATATAACAAAATTTAGTTAGAATAAATTAAATGTATGAATATACAATTTAAAATACATTGAATTTAACCACAACAATAATGTAAAAAGAAGATGTAACATGAGTTATAAGATATAAATAAAAACCACATTCCTATATGAAAAACACATTTCTAAAATATAAAAATATAATTGAAATTCATTTAGAGAAATCCAATAATCTAAAGATTTAAATGTACCATAGCTTCTAAGACAAATAAAAAATATATTTCCAAATGAAAAATATATTTGTAAAATTAAAAGATATAGTTGGAGGGCCCATACAAAACTGATTCTCAGAGGCATAGGTCAAGTCAACTATATTTTTAATCAAGAAAGAAAAATCACAGACATATAAATGTGAAAGTAAGAAACCAATTTAAGTAAAATCACAAATTTTCACAGAGATAAACTAAATCAATAAATAAATGTAATAATCTGAAAGGAGTGAAATTACAAATTGGAACAATAAAATTACAATAATAAATTAAGCCCAACTAAATTTTTTTTAGTAAAAACCACTCTCATAAAACTAAATCATCAGTGTTAAATATATTAACATAACCAAAATTGAAATGAAAGGATTAGGTTTCCATGAAGCGCAGAGCTTAGAGGATGGACACAAATTACATCTATGAGAAAATAAAGGTAGGTGGCTTTGAGATATTTAACATAAAACACTAAAAATATTAATTGAAAATACCCTATACCTTATTCTTCTTGTGGTTTGACATTCAAGTTATTAGAAGGTTGGGAAAAAATAATTATTAAATAAAATTCTTTTGTACCAGGTATTGTAAGCACGATTGCAAAAATGCAAAGCTGCAAAATGAGGCCGAGAGCAAAGAACAAATCCCAATGAATTCATCCAGTTCTGCATCATTCAATATCTGCATATTCAGGCTTATTCAAAATAGGATAAATCAAAGTTGATTTCCATAGATTTGGCCCATCTAGATTGAAGAAATACCTAGATGAAGGTTTGATATCAGGTTACACCTGCAGGTTGAAGAGAACGGATAGGCATAAATCTAGCATTCTCTTATCTGCATTGAACCAAAGCCTGATAAACGTAGCCCATCATTTTCATCTCAGACATAATTATCATTACATGAACCTTCCCAGAGGATTTGTAGCGTTTCTGAGGTTGAGGCCGTTTCCAACTTAAAGACCAAAGAGAAACACATTATTTGCAGATGTCCTTTCTGTCAAAGAGTTTGCCCGTAATCTATTTTTACAGGTATTACCTCCAATTTCCATAAGTTTTGTTTCCTCAAATCTGTGCGAAAATAACTTGTAGAGTAATTATTATTGTTTTTCCTCATTCTCTACTCGTCATATGAATCAATTAGAATGGGTCAAGGTCCTGAAGGCTTACAGCCAATGCACAAAACTGAAATCTGCAATGCCTTATACTGGCCATTGTTGAAATTAACATAAGCTTCATCTTAAGTCAAAAAAGGTCCCTTCCAACACAATCATTTTAATTTAGTCTCAGTTTTCATGATCAATGTCAAGGCAATGTGAAACTCACAATGTGTCTTACAACAGTGGCACATTCATCTTTTATAGCCTCTAGGCAAGCAAAGCAGATAGATATTCACGTTAATGAACTAAACACCAAAACTCCAGAGGCTGGAGTTGGTGATGGGACTTGCTTTCATATTGCTTGTATCTTGTGTAGTGTTCCACCAATCAAGAGCATGTTTACCACCAGAGAAAAGGACCCTAAACCAATTGGGAAGAGGCGATCTAAAATTGTTGATAGGCACTGTTTTTTTATCACAAAGGTCTTTATAGCGTTATTTGAAGGAAGGATAATCCCAAAAGGAGAACGTAACATTGAAAAAGGTCCTTTGGAAGGATTTCACAAGGAATTTTCAAATGGTGTGAGGCATACAAGATATGGTATATATTGTTGGTAGGATCTACAAGATCAAACAATTAATAATTGTTGAGAGATTTTATAGAGATTTTTCCCTGATTTGAAATGTCTTATGTGGACTTCTTTCCGCCATTCCGATGTTGATATTTAAAGCTAATATAATGACTAGCCTTATAACATTAAAATAAACAACATCACTCAGATTCTCAGGCTTGTTTGAAAAGTTGTCAGGTGGCAGTAACATCTGCATCAGTAAAGATGAACTTTTAACATTCCCCAACTCTCTTGAGGACTTGGTTTATTTTATGCTTATAAGATGTGGGAAATTTATTTAGAACAAAGGAGGACATTTTAGATGCAAATAAAAGGAATATTTTAACACCCAAGGTACACCTTCTAGTGCAGCTTATTTTACTGTAGAGGAATGATGAAGATATTTGTTGTAAAAAGAGAGATTGTAGAAGCAATAATCTCTAGACTAAAGCAACGAATTTATTACCCTTCATTTGTCATCAATAACTACTTATCTAGAGCAACTTCTACAGATTGTGGGAATAAGTAGCAAAAAACACAGAGATGTTTTATATTGGCAAGGTAAATCCAAAAGCAAAGTTTTCTTTCAAGCTTGTACCAGAAACTGGAATTAGAATTATTCTCTGTGGAGTTGTCAAAGGCAATGCTGATATAATACAAATATCAGAACATGAAGGGGGCACTAGAGAAAGTTTGATAAGTTCTATAAAACACAGGAATTTTGGGAGTCGAATGATGATCTTGAAGAACTCCTAGCAGATGCAAATACTGCTATCAATGCAAGTGAAACTACATGTTCATGACCATTTTGGAATAACTGGAGCCTCTTTTTGCATTCTTCACTTAGGATGGCCTAGACCTCGTCAAGGAACAAATCAAATAGGTGGAGGAAATACATGCATCTACAAATTATATATCTGGAGACCATTAGAATGGAAGGCTGGTCCCATTATTACAAGCAAGCAAAAAAATATTTTCAAATGGAAGTGTGAATAACAAGGCCTTGAGGCTTGGAAGTTTGAATGACACAAAGGATATGGAGAGTTCAAAGGGTGCTCTCAGCTTTAATTATTGAAGACAGCCTCCAAGAAGCCAGCATAATTCTATGTGATGGACAACAAGACAGCTCTGTTCAATGCACTAGTGAGGATTCTCCTTATGATACTATCTAGATTAGCAGTGACACTAAGAACTCAAACAGTCACAATGCCTAAGGTAAATGGCTCCTCCAAATATCAGAATATATACCATGATTTCAAAAAAAATTGGGGAAATGTTACCTTGTAAGCCTTTTCCAAATTACGCATAGCATCCAACATTACCTTTATTGCTACAACTCCAACCTACCACAATGTCATTGGTAAGGGTTGCATCATGAAGAACTGCAAAATTCATGCAATTGATATGTTGGAATGTCTAAAACGGATTCTGGTAAAGTCATTCTGCTTAAGCTTTATTTGGGAACACAGAGGACTGGTCGATATTGAACCAATCCAATAAGTTTGGCAATTTTACTGGAGGCCTTTACCTTTAAATTATTTGTTGGATAGATTCCACAATGAATCAACAAATTAATTGACAACAGGATATTCAAGTTATATTAACTAGAAGCACACCTTGCAAGAAAAGTTCTTATTGATGGATTCATCTTTGGCTGCATGGTTGGATCAAGTACACGGTGTGAGATTTTATAGCGTTATTTGAAGGAAGGATAATCCCAAAAAGAGAACATAACATTGAAAAAGGTCCTTTGGAAGGATTTCACAAGGAATTTTCAAATGGTGTGAGGCATACAAGATATGGTATATATTGTTGGTAGGATCTACAAGATCAAACAATTAATAATTGTTGAGAGATTTTATAGAGATTTTTCCCTGATTTGAAATGTCTTATGTGGACTTCTTTCCGCCATTTAGATGCTGATATTTAAAGCTAATATAATGACTGGCCTTATAACATTAAAATCAACAACATCACTCAGATTCTCAAGCTTGTTTGAAAAGTTGTCAGGTGGCAGTAACATCTGCATCAGTAAAGATGAACTTTTAACATTCCCCAACTCCCTTGAGGACTTGGTTTATTTTATGCTTATAAGATGTGGGAAATTTATTTAGAACAAAGGAGGACATTTTAGATGCAAATAAAAGGAATATTTTAACACCCAAGGTACATCTTCTAGTGCAGCTTATTTTACTGTAGAGGAATGGTGAAGATATTTGTTGTAAAAAGAGAGATTGTAGCAGCAATAATCTCTAGACTAAAGCAACGACTTAATTACCCTTCATTTGTCATCAATAACTACTTATCTATAGCAACTTCTACAGATTGCGGGAATAAGTAGCAAAAAACACAGAGATGTTTTCTATTGGCAAGGTAAATCCAAAAGCAAAGTTTTCTTTCAAGCTTGTACCAGAAACTGGAATTAGAATTATTCTCTGTGGAGTTGTCAAAGGCAATGCTGATATAATACAAATATCAGAACATGAAGGGGGCACTAGAGAAAGTTTGATAAGTTCTATAAAACACAGGAATTTTGGGAGTGAAATGATGATCGTGAAGAACTCCTAGCAGTTGCAAATACTGCTATCAATGCAAGTGAAACTGCATGTTCATGACCATTTTGGAATAACTGGAGCCTCTTTTTGCATTCTTCACTTAGGATGGCCTAGACCTCATCAAGGAACAAATCAAATAGGTGGAGGACATACATGCATCTACAAATTATATATCTGGAGTCCATCAGAATGGAAGGCTGGTCCCATTATTACAAGCAAGCAAAAAATATTTTCAAATGGAAGTGTGAATAACAAGGCCTTGAGGCTTGGAAGTTTGAATGACACAAAGGATATGGAGAGTTCAAAGGGTGCTCTCAGCTTTATTTATTGAAGACGGCCTCCAAGAAGCCAGCATAATTCTATGTGATGGACAACAAGACAACTCTGTTCAATGCACTAGTGAGGATTCTCCTTATGATACTATCTAGATTAGCAGTGACACTAAGAACACAAACAGTCACAATGCCTAAGGTAAATGGCTCCTCCAAATCTTAGAATATATACCATGATTTCAAAAAAAATTGGGGAAATGTTACCTTGTAAGCCTTTTCCAAATTACGCATAGCATCCAACATTACCTTTATTGCTACAACTCCAACCTACCACAGTGTCATTGGTAAGGGTTGCATCATGAAGAATTGCAAAATTCATGCAATTGATATGTTGGAATGTCTAAGAACGGATTCTAGTAAAGTCATTCTGCTTAAGATTTATTTGGGAACACAGAGGACTGGTCGATATTGAACCAATCCAATAAGTTTGGCAATTTTACTGGAGGCCTTTACCTTTAAATTATTTGTTGGATAGATTCCACAATGAATCAACAAATTAATTGACAACAGGGGATTCAAGTTATATTAACTAGAAGCACACCTTGCAAGAAAAATTCTTATTGATGGATTCATCTTTGGCTGCATGGTTGGATCAAGTACACGGTGTGAGCTGACAGTGTTGAACAATTTATATGCATGCAAATTGATAAGAAAGAATTTCATACAGAAATTGATTTTTAAGGAAAAGATCAAAGATGTGTAACACAAATCTGTTGTCCAAGTACCACAAATCTGTTGTCCAAGTACATCAGGTGTTAAAGGATTTGTTCTAACACTCGAGTAGGAGCACAAACCAAGCTCATCTCTAACACTTGTAAGTAAAGTTGAAAAAGTCGATTGAGAAATATAATTAGAAGTCAAAGTAAAAAAGAGTTGTCAAGAATATGTTGAAATGTCCAATTCAAAGCCTGTACTTGATGTGAATTCCAACCAGCTTGTGACGTTGAAGAACAATAGTCTATTAATTGCAGTCGTGGCAAGAATTATAAGTCATTGGTATTTGATGTGTGCACACAATTAACTTAGTGATAGTAAGCACTTTGAGGGGGTTGGAATGGGAAGGCGAACATAACTCTCCTCTATTGTCTCAGAATTGCAAATAGAATCATTGGTATTAGACAACTAAATAAACAAAAAAAATTCCCAGCTAAACAGAGATGCCTCTTTTACAATGATCAAGGCTTATAGTACAAGACTATGCCCAAACTGTACATTTTGATTCAATGAGAAGTAAGCTCCTGGAATTAGTTAAAATGAATGTTGGTGAATCACCAATGGATGACTAATCTAAAGATGTGAAAAACGATATCAAGAGAATGGTGAACCCATGAGTAACCAGGATGTAGTCCATATAGTCTCATGTGGTATTGATGTGGAAAAAAATACATTTAGAAACATGTGCAGGCAGTGTAGATCAATAAGTTCTCACGTGAAGGCAATGTTACAGATACATTTGATGGCATTTGCAACTATTTGTTTTGAAGGTGTATCTTTCCAAGTTAAATACACCAAATCATCAGATACCAGAATGACACAGGTCCCATTATTACAAGCAAGCAAAAATTATTGTCAAATGGAAGTGTGAATAACAAGGCCTTGAGGCTTGGAAGTTTGAATGACACAAAGGATATGGAGAGTTCAAAGGGTGCTCTCAGCCTTAATTATTGAAGACGGCCTCCAAGAAGCCAGCATAATTCTATGTGATGGACAACAAGATAGCTCTGTTCAATGCACTAGTGAGGATTCTCCTTATGATACTATCTAGATTAGCAGTGACACTAAGAACACAAATAGTCACAATGCCTAAGGTAAATGGCTCCTCCAAATCTCAGAATATATACCACGATTTCAAAAAAAATTGGGGAAATGTTACCTTGTAAGCCTTTTCCAAATTACGCATAGCATCCAACATTACCTTTATTGCTACAACTCCAACCTACCACAGTGTCATTGGTAAGGGTTGCATCATGAAGAATTGAAAAATTCATGATCAACGGCCATCCTTCAAACAACTACCAAAATTAAACTAAAGCATTCACCAAAAGCATCCTATAACGCTCATTCTGTATCGAACACCATGTATTTGCACAGGAAAAATTCCAATTAAATAAAAACCAGTGGATAAATATTGAGAACCTTTCAAGTTAAGTGATACCAATGTGACGGCATCTTCGGCCTTTTGCTTTCCACGACTGCTTTCTAATCGAGTTTTTAGGGAAAGACGGAGGCCAGAGTTGAAAGAAGATCAAGGAGTAACCATGGCTTCAATACATACAAATGATTAAACTGCACTGAGCATGCCATCAAATTCTCTCATTCTGATAAAAGAAATAACGTCCACGAAGAGTCGTTACAAAGAAGCAGCCATCGGAAATCTGTGGGTCAGAGGCACCCAAACACGTGATCAGCAATTCCCACATTGGCCTACAAATACGCAGCAACGCATTTCCCTTCCAACAACAGACCTGAGACGCGTTTGAAGAAATCAAACAGAAACTGCCCATATGGGGGAGATTGATAGCGGCAGCAAACGATCAGAAATGACAAACTCCTCTTCCTCCTAATTGCCATCACTGCGCAATCATCCTCTTCAACTATCCATCTGCTCAAAATTTCATTTTTGGGCGAATAAAAGAGATCTGGGAAAAACAGATTAGCAATAGGGATCCCATTGCCCGTGTTCGATCCTACATTCAATAGTAATCAATTTGGGTATAACATTATGAGCAGAAAACACTAAAGAGGTCCATTAAGAGTATTTGATTATGGAATGCAATCTGGCCTAAACAATGGCATGATTTTCAACAGGTTCCCAGAGATATGCAGGACGGGAGGCCAGAATATTATATCCATTGGTTAAAAGTTAGGTCCTTGAAATGCCCGATAGGCTATGGGAAACTTTTTGATTGTTCTTCCTGTTATCACTATTAGGTATGAATGGTAATGCTCATGCATGCCAATCTGAATTTGTTTTCCAGTTGAATTTGGGAGAAATTAGCATCTGTGACTAAAGTTGTAATTGCAGTAAAGAAAATAGACAATTTACTTTATGGGTTCCATGCTTAACACTAGATCTGAGGTAGGAGTTCAAGTACGTTATGCATTGAATTAGTGCTCAGGGTTGGAGAATACATGCAGGTTTTAACATTAACGAAATCAAGTTACCTGACTTTAAGTGCACCCAATCATGATTTAATCCTGGGTTATTGTAAATCCCAGTGACTTCAGAAACCATAACAGCTTTAAAAGAATAAATCAGAAACCATAATAGAAAGAAGGGCTAACATAAATCAGAAACCATAACAGAAAGAAGGGCAAGAAACACTGACCGCTAAGAGTTTTCCAACCAGAATACCTCTGAGAAGAAATCCCATGTGTGAAGTAGACAGTATAAATAGTGATATAATAGCACAAGGCTACGCTGGATACGCGGCCCTCAGGCAGGAAGAAAGACACAAAACCAAGAAGAAAGACACGTTTCGTCACTGCGAAGACACGTTTCGGTTCAGTCACTGCGAAGAGTCTCATCGCTAGGAGGCCTGGCCTTTCATGGCCCATTGCCAGATCCTCCCTCTTTGTCTTCCAGCTGGTGGAAAAAATAACATTTTTCGATGAAAAAAAACAGATTAAACCAACGGCAGAAAACACCCCAATCGTCTAACACACAGAATCAATGGCTCAGGATCGCACACGTAACATTTTAGGGATGTCTTTCTCAGAGGGAACGCCTTGCGGCGTAATTATTTTAACATTAGCAATGAAACAAATGATTTTAAGAATAATCTTGATGCAGTAAATTATTAAAACTACTCTTCAAGATATATTTAGTAATACTCGAAGGGACACTATTAAGAATTATTAATTATCAAAAGTTGTGATACCTAAAATTAAATGAAGTAAATGTGCAGTATCAATCCTCCTACAAATTATTAACAAGATTGTCTCCCTTCTTCATCACCAACTAATTACTAACAAACAATTAATACAGAACTATAACAGTTGGAAGACGTCTAGTGAGATGTAATGGTGACCCTGCAATGGAACAACATGGCCTGAGAACGGGGGTTGCGGGTATGGGGTTCTGCAGGTTGGCATCAGTCCTACAGCTGCCCCTGACACGCCTCAGTACCTAAGTCACTGGCCAGCATTCGCCATTAAATTTTACACCACTCGCGTTGGGGGGGGTTTTACTATTATCTCTATCGTTTTCACCGCTAGGGCCCTGTTCGTAAAGAGAAGAGTTGTGCACAGGCTTGCTCCCGCACCCTCCCCGTCGGTTACCCGTCTATTAGACCTGTATAGGGTTTTGCCTCTGCATCTCTCACTTAAGGCCGGTCTCGTTCCTCCATCGTTGTTAGTGCCGATTTCCGATGGCTAGCTGGTTCTGAGGTGGTTTACCTTTCTTAACGCAGCTATCGTGATGGACATAGACGAGGTGGATTATTCGGACTCTATGCTGGTGGAAGGATCCATCTAGAGCTCCACATTTGCGGCCTTTGGAGGCTTGTACAGTGAAATTCTGTCTGCCAATTTCAACGATTTCCCTCAGCCATCGGGCCCTGTTGTCTCTGTTTCAGCTCAGCCAGATGAACCCTCCTCCTGGACACCCTTCGCTGTGCCTTCCCCGGCTACCCTAGGTTTTCTCTCGGATTGCCTTCACCCCTCTCCGAATATTGCAGGTCCTTAGGAGCCATCGGGTCCCCCATCTGCTCCCCTCCCGACCTCGGCTCCCCCCATCCCCTCCGAAAGCTTTTCCTCAGTTCCCCCCCTTCCTGAAGTTGTCCCCGATCTCCCCCCAAACCCTAACCCTCCCCCACCGCCCGTAGCTTCGGAAGAGGCAAGGGTCTCAACAAACCCTAAGCGCATGTCCTCCCGACCATCGAAGAAACAAAGGTGCTTCAAGTCCAGGCCTGCAAACATTATTCTCCGGCTTGAAGAAGATATTCAGTGGGGGGATGCGATGGATTATGCGGACAGAGTCTTGGTGGGACGTATCAAAGGCAGGAATTATTCCGCGGATGGACTGAAATCATGGGCTACGGATATTTGGGGACAGCATTTGGCGGACATCCCTTTCATCCAGGCCTTCATTTGCGGATGGTTTGCACTGCGGTTTGCTAGGGCCAACCATACGATTTGGGTTCTCTCTTCATTTTGGCATTTTGAAAAAGTGCCAGTACTCCTCAAGAAGTGTACACCACTCTTCGACCCGGAGACTGAACAAATTGCGGTCGAGCTGGTGTGGATTAGGCTCTCGGGGCTGCCCCTTCAGTACTGGTCTGAGGACATCTTTCAGAAAATAGGGAACTCTCTGGGCACATTCATGGAGTTTGATAAGTCTTACCAAACCATGGGAATGATGGCCTATGCAAGGATCCTGGTGCACTTAGACACCAGAGGTGGTCTACAGGAAAACATCATCATCCAATGGAAATATTTTTCGAGGAAAAAGTTGTTGGATTATGAAGTCATCCCCTATCGATGCAGGAGGTGTCATCAGGTGGGTCATCTCTACAAATATTGTCCCCTCCTTAAGAAGCATAAGCAAGATCTCCAAGAGCAGGAACTTGACCCGCTGAACGAGCACCCCCCTCCACAGGCAGTCGTGACTGAGATGGCGGAGCAGAACAAAAAATCGGATACAGTGGAGGCGCCGCTTGTACCTGCTTTGAAGAAAAGAGGCAAGAACCCTATCAAGCCTCCCTCACCTCCTTTGACGTGCTCCAAGGCAGCAAAAGGCGACATCTTCTCCTCGAGTATGTCTCTAACTTCTGATGCCTCGGTTTCACATCTTTCTTCATCTTTATTATCGCTCTCCTCCCATTTGCCTCCTCTGATTTTGATTCCCCCCCCCCCCCTGCTCTCCCCCGACCCTACTTTTGAATCCTGACTCCCTCCCCTCCCCCATCGGACAGGACATTCCTACATGTCCTGCTCCCTCCCGACACCGTCGCCCATATACACCTCATGCTCTCTCTCTTCTTCCCCGTTCTCCTCCCTCCCGCCTCCTTCCCCCTCGGTAAATTCAACTCCGAGGTATACTACCCACTCCATAGCTAAGCAGAGAGAGCTAGATGCCATAGGGTTGGATGTAGTTCCTTCCTTTCTCTCCCTCAGACTAGGAAGAGGCAGACCATCCAGCCTAAACAAGGCTAAAGAAAAAGCAGGCGATGAGGTGGTCCAAGGTAAGCAGCAAACCATAGAAAGGGTACTTAGAGAAAAGGACACTCTACCCCCCCCCCCCCCCCCCTCCATGAAGCTACTATCCTACAACTGCAGAGGGTTGGCTAGCCCTGAGAAAACGTTAGCCATGAAGCGACTTTTCTTATCTGAACTGGTTGATGTGATCCTCTTACAAGAAACCCTAAACAAGGCATAATCAGTCATCCCCCTCCTAAACTCATGGCTGTCGGGCTGGACTTTCCATGCTCTAGACGTCTCGGGTCGGTCTGGTGGGGTTGCAGTAGGGTTTAAGAACAGATCCATTGTACTGAAGAACATCTAGGGTGGTGGGGGTTTCTTGGGTGCGGATATGTACTCCAAGGACCTGGAGGATGAGATGATGATCATTAATGTCTACGGTCCCTGTTATCACCCCAAGAAACTCTCCTAGGTTGTATCTCAGAGATGCTCGGGAACATTACAAACTAAACAAAATATTGGAAATGGATGAATGGAAGGGATGATGCATATTCAAGCCAGACAACCACCTCTACTATGTTTAACTCCAGACATGGGTGAACACCCCCAGACTACAAGGCTTTAGACCACCAATTACTCACAGTTTAAGGAATAAATGAACATGGAGAATACTGACCACACCAGCAGATGCACAAGACCCTGTGATGGCCGGCTGCAACCAGTAAAGAGGTCTACAAATCTATTTCTCAATACACAGACAGGATGACATCTCTCTGGCATTAAGAAAAGAGAAACCTGCACGACACATTCAATAATACATACAAGATTCTAACAGAGAGGTGGGATGACAACCCCTCTAATGCTAAATATCAAGAGCACATGAATAAATGGATAACAGGCACAACCTAGAACAAAGAAGAAGTGGAAAGTGAGAAATTAACAGCAAAAGAAGCTTGTATTAGCTTAAAATGAAGACCAGATGTTGCAAGTATCACAATAGTTACAATCTCCAGAAGTTGAACCTTACATCAAAAACCAAAACCTCAACCCTATTACCTTCTCAGTTCTGGATATATATATAGAGGTTGATTACAAAAATATCTGCTATCCTATGTGTGGAGAGGTCATAATGGACCACCAATCACATTAACTATCTGATAAAAATCTCTGCTACAATCTGCTGCTTGAATGAATACATTTGACATTTCTTGGTACTTTGTTGTACTCCTCGAACTCCTTGAACAAGTGGAATGAAATGTGGATTAATTTCCATCACTGTTAAATGTTTTAACTGCTCGAGAATCGTCCTTTTCTTCTCAGCCACTCTACTCTTGAATGTAATTGTTGAAGAGTAATTGTGCTAGGTACAGGAAGCTGGCCACCTTCTTCCTTCGGGATCAAAAATGGTTGTGGATGTGAATAGGCGAAGGAATAAAATCGGTTGTTGGATGAAATAGACGAACGGCAGAGAACAACTTACAGTAGATATCGGGAGAATAGGGGGATGGAGAAACGTGCACCATCGGATCATGGTCGGACAGATCCAACAGTGATCGGGTGGCAGAGATGTGCGATCGTTAATGAGCGAGGGATGGGCGGGACAACAATAAATGGTATTTCCTGCACCGCTTACGGAAATGGGCGGTAAACGTACATAGGGGACGCGATGCAATAAGATTAAGACACGTGGCAGATGTGACGGCAGGAAACCCATTTTCCCCACGGGCTAACGAGTGTGCAGGTCTCGGCAGCAGGGAAAGCGAACAACATTAGATCTTGTGGGAAATGATCAGACGGCTCAGGCTAAAAGTATGTGCTTTTAATTGATATGACGGGGGGAAAATACCCCACAGGTAGCGCTTTTTGCAAGGCACGCGGTTATATGGGTTTAACACCATTAGCACCTAGGGCTAAACTGAAATGGGGTTCTGATGGATTTCGGGGGTTTATGGAGAAATTTAGAGGAAAATGGACGAAAACAGGGGTAGCGAGAGTTATAAGGGTATAGAGCCAATGAAGGGGCAAGGATAAAATGAACTGTTGTGAGCTCCCTTCTTGCAAAAACACCACGGCCAAGCTATCCTTGATCCTCAAAATGTTCAAACATGTAGCAGAGCTATCATTGGCTCCTTCTGGGGATGAGATCCTCCTTGTGAGGTCTCAAGAACCTGCAGACCAATGCCTTCGTACAAAACCAGCTTAAACAGCATTTTCCTAGTATCCATTTGGCATGGAGTCAAATTAAGTCTATGCTAAAATCTGTAAAAGAAAAATGCTTACAATCGTTAAGTCCCGAGGACCTTAAACAACATAAATATTCAAAAACTGGCCAACTGTTGGGCCATCAAAATTGTTTCTCCTGCTCCTGATCGGTTCATCATATATCAGCAGGGTTGGATTGATTTGATCATCTACCTTAAAGATTTTAGGACATTTGATCTTGGTAGGTAGATATAAATCAAAACTCATTCCCTTTCTGTGTATTTTCCTACTTGGATGTTCCTCATAGGAGTCTTTGTACACCTGCTGAATGGAAATGGTCGTTGTGTACTTGACTTTGTCATCTATGTCCTGCACAACTAATATGAATGGTGAACCAAGGTGTTCCTGTGTAGGGGACACATAGACATCATCTGCTCCTTCCTTTTTCTCAGAACATTCCTCATCCAAGGAGGAATCCCAAAACTACGCATCTTTTTTCTCTGTCAACTGGAAAGTTGCCCTTTCATGTTGTATGGAGGCCATCTGGGTAGGCATCAAAATATCAAGACTGATTTGATCAGTATCAGCCTTGGACTTTGAATCATGGCCTACCTCAGTGTTCAGGGGGAAACTCTGAGGGATTGTCACTTGAGCACACAGAGGGACAAAAGATGATGGGGAGATTTTCTCTCCCATACTGATCACTGGGCTGGGGACAAAAACAGGCTGGCCGAGCTACAGATCTGCATAGCCATGGGAAGACGTGTTGGCTTCAAGCTCAAATTCTTCGAGGATGAAGGGGCCCTCTGCTAATTGTTGTTGCTGATCAGCTTGTTGTTCTGCAGGTACAACAAGCTCACGAGCAGTGCCTTTGGATAATGCTTCTTCAAAAGCAGCTCTGGTTAGGAAAGGAGCACCTTCCAAACCATGGACCTCCTCCTCTTCTTCAAACAGATCCTCTTCCATGACTACATCTTGAAAAAGGGTTTTCACCCTTTTGTCTTTTTTTGTATTTCTGCTTCTTTGCAGAATCAACAACTACTCCACCTCTGAATGCTTCTCAACTCTTAACTTGGAAACTTCAAAGGCCAATAGCTCTATCATTCTGGCAATTTCTTCAATCTTATTATCTGAGGATGATGAGAGCCCATCCCTCTGAAAGTTCCCAAACTCGGCACACTCATAGAGCAGATATTCCTTATCCCCACAGTGCTTTAAAAATACATCATCTAGGGCCTCAATGTCTGCTATGGACCTAGGGGCTAATTCACTGAACCATTTTCTAGCATCCTCATCTAGGCTTTGGACAAAAACCCTCATCCAGACATCCTCTTCATTGATATCCAGGTTATCAGCATAGTTATAAAAGGCCTCTAAATGCTCTTCAGCTATTACTCCTTCTGCACCAGTAAACTTAGGCATAAATTCTTGATAATCTCCTGTAGGCATGGCATTCAAAGGGGTAGGCAAGACCAGGGGTCCATACCTAGCAGCAATTATTCTTTCTATCTTTGTGAGGGCTTGCTGGCTTGCCATGACTGAGGAATATGAAAGGATACTAGTAGACTGAGTGATATGAATCAATGAAAAGAATGACAGAGACAGAGGAATATGATGGACAACATGGATGCTTCTTTCAACTGAGGTTCGAAAGGGAAATGAATGACTAAGGAGCTGAATGAATCTCCGAAGGTGACTACTTCACTAACAGAGATACATGGAACTTTTAAGGCTCACCTGATCCTGGTGCTCCTTTCTATGATACTTTCTTCCGCTTAATGATCTTCTCAGGATTAGGCACTGGTTCAGCTGGTGATTTCTGAAAATTTCTTGAAGCACGCCTCACAAGTTGAGCCAGAACTGCAATGTGGAGTCACCAAAAGATGGTCTTCCTCCAGTGGAGTCACCAGATAGATGATTACAACCAAAATATGTGTCCAAACCTTGTCTATCATCAAAGCTTGGAACTGTGTCGTTTCCCAGGGAAGCCGAGCTTCAACTTCCTCTCCTCGGCAACAGCACCAATTAATGTTATCACCCCAAGAAACTCTCCTAGGTTGTATATCAGAGATGCTCGAGAACATTAAAAACTCAACAAAAAATGTTGGAAAATGGTGGATGAATGGAAGAAATGTTGCATATTCAAGCCACATAACCACCTCTACTATGCTTAACCCCAGACATGGGTGAACACCCCCAGACTACAAGGCTTTAGACCACCAATTAGTCACAGTTTAAGGAATAGGTGAACATGGAGAATACTAACCACACCAGTAGATGCATAGGACCCTGTGATGGCCGGTTGCAACTAGTAAAGAGGTCTGCAAATCTATTTCTCAATACACAGACAGGATGACAGCTCTCTGGCATCAAGAAAAGAGAAACCTGCACGACACATTCAATAATACATACAAGATTCTAACACAGAGGTGGGATGACCGCACTCTAATGCTAAATATCAAGAGCACATGAATAAATGCATAACATGCACAACCTAGAACAAAGAAGAAGTGGAAAGTGAGCAATTAACAGCAAAAGAAGCTTGTATTAGCTGAAAATGAAGACCAGACACTGCAAGTATCACAGTAGTTACAGTCTCCAGAAGTTGAACCTTACATCAAAAACCAAAACCATCAACCCTTATTACCTTCTCAGTTCTGGATATATATAAAGGTTGATTACAACAATATCTGCTATCCTATGCATGGAGAGGTCATAATGGACCACCAACCACATTAACTATCTGATAAAAATCTCTGCTACAATTTGCAGCTTGAATGAATACATTTGACATTTCTTAGTACTTTGTTGTACTCCTCGAACAGGTGGAATGAAATGTGGATGAAATTCCATGCCTGTTGAATGTTTTAACTGCTCAAGGATCGTCCTTTTCTTCTCAACCACTCTGCTCTTGAATGCAGTTGTTGAAGAGTAATTGCACTGGGTATAGGTAGCTGGCCACCTTCTTCCTTCGGGATCAAAAATGGTTGTGGACGTGAATGGGTGGAGGAATAAAATCGGCCATTGGATGAAATAGATGAACGGTGGAGAACAACTTACAGTGGATATCGAGAGAATAGGCGGATGGAGAAATGTGGACCGTTGGATCATGGTCGGACAGATCCGACGGCGATCGGGCGGCGAAGATGTGTGATCGTTAATGAGCAGGGGACAGGCAGGACAACAGTAAATGGTATTTCCCGCACTGATTATGGGAATGGGGGGTAAACATACATAGGGGATGCGATGCAATAAGATTAAGACGCGTGGCCGATGTGACGGCAGGAAACCCGCTTTCCCTACAGGCTAACGGGTGTGCAGGTCTCGGTAGCGGGGAAAGCGAACAACGTTAGATCTTGTGGGAAATGATCAGACGGCTCAGGCTAAAAGCATGTGCTTTTAATTGATAGGATGGGGGGAAAAACCCCATGGGTAGCGCTTTTTGCAAGGCACATGGCTATATGGGTTTAAAACCATTAGCACCTGGGGCTAAACTGAAATGGGGCTCCAATGGATTTCGGGGGTTTATGGAGAAATTTAGAGGAAAACGGAGGAAAACAGGGGTAACAGGAGTTATAAGGGTATAGAGCAAATGAAGGGGCAAGGATAGAATGAATTTTTGCGAGCTCCCTTCTTGCAAAAACACCACGGCCAAGCTATCCTTGATCCTCAAAATGTTCAAACATGTAACAGAGCTAATAGTCCCTGCCACAACAGGGAGTCCTTCTGGTGAAGGCTCCTTAGCTCCTCTCTCCTCCAAACTAACAATGTGATGCTAGGCGGGGACCTGAACTTCTCTCTGGGCTATATGGAATCATGGGGCCACATGGTGTAGATAGACCTGCTATCTGATTTCTTCGAGCAGCTATTAGAGGAGCACCATTGGATTGATATCCCTTTTGACAAGATCTAGCACACCTGGAGAAACAACCGTACTAGCAGCCAAAGCCTGGCTAGGAGATTGGACTGATTCATTATTAAGCAGGCATTCCACATCAGTCACTCCCGATCCAGGTAATGGGTAGGCAGCAGGGGAATCTCGGACCATCGGCCTATCTACCTGGAAGTGGGTGATCGATCCCACAAGATCTTAGCCCCCTTCAAATTCAATTCTACTTGGCTTCGGGACCCCTCCTACATTAAGCTCATCTCGGACTTCTGGGAATCCCATCGAATCTCTGAGGAGGAGGACCCAGCAAAAGGCTTTGTCAATAATCTCAAGGAAATTAAGGGCTTATCCAGAGCTTGGGCACACAAGAAAAGGGAACAGGAAGACTTAATCTTAATCCAAGCAGAGCAGGCCATTTCAGAACTAGAAGATCTATCGGAGGGTACTTTCACCTCTATGGAACAAAAATAACATTATGAACACTTAACCAAGCAGAGGATTCAAGTCCTCAAGAATAGAGAAGCAAGTTGGCACCTAAGAAGCAGAGCGACCTGAAAGCACAAAGTTCTATCACCGCTTTGCCAATGGGCGGAAAGCCATCAACACCATCTGGGAGCTCCAAAATGATCAGGGGCATCAAGTCAGTACCTCCAGAGAGCTCACTTCTTTAGCCACCTTACATTTCAAGAATATATACGCGGCCCCAAGGGAAGCCAATATGCTAGAAATCATGCATGTGGCCAAGCTATTCCCCAAGTTTGTGGAGGCAGAGGAAGGGGAGGAGTTAATCAAGGAGGTAACATTGGGGGAGCTAGAGGCTACCATCCAAGGCTTACAAAGAGACAAGAGCCCGAGACCTGATGGTTGGTCCATAGAATTCTACCTATCTTTCTTTGACATCCTGGGGCTGGATCTACTTAAGGTGGTGGAGCATTACCGCCTTTTCGGAAAAATGTCCCTGGCTATCAAATCCATGTTCATTGCTCTCATCCCCAAATCTAACAAGTATGCCTCTTTTAATGACTTTTAGCCCATTTCGTTGTGCAACTACCTTTACAAGATCATAGCTAAAATCCTAGCTAACAGACTCAAGCCCATCCTCTCAGAACACATCTCCCCTGAACAATTTGCTTTCCTTCAGCACCGCCAGATACATGAAGCTGTCAGAACAACCCAAGAACTCCTCCACTCGGTGCACTATAAGAACCTGAAATGGATGATCTTAAAGGTCGATCTGTCCAAGGCTTTTGATAGAGCAAACTGGCTCTATATCCGCCTGTTGCTTACACATCTGGGCTTCCCTTACATGTATATCAAATGGATTATGAGCTGTATTACTGACGTTTCATACAATATTCTTCTCAATGGAGCTCCCACTCCATTTTTCTCGGCTGAGAGGGGTCTTAGGCAGGGATGCCCCCTCTCACCCCTGCTATTCCTTCTTATCTTAGAGGGACTCAGTAGATCGATAGGGGCCGAAAACAGAAGGGGCAGAATAGTGGGGATAAAAATCATGGACAACTGCTTCCTTACCCACCTACTGTTTGTGGATGATGTGCTCATCTTCTTGAATGACAGTATTGGAGACACCACAGCTTTACAGTATGTTTTTTATCTCTTCCGGAAGGCAACAGGCACGATCATTAACATCCACAATTCCACTCTGACTGCAACAGGTTGTACTCAGCTCAAAGTACAATTTACTCTTTGCCGCTTCCCTTGTACCTTACAACCTCTGGAGAACGAGCTGAAATATTTAGGGTTCTGGCTGAAACCTTCGGGCTACAAAATTACAAATTGGACTTGGCTCATCTCTAAGGTGGAAAAGAGATTGAACACTTGGTTCAACAGGTATCTCTCACGAGCAGGCAGGCTCACCCTCATAAAAGTTATGCTGGAAATGACACTTGTATATTGGATGACTCTGGCCTAGATCCCAAGGGGAATTCTAGCCAGGGTACAAAAAATTTGTAGCAGGTTCCTATGGAAAGGCAACAAGCAGGGGAATCTCTTCACTGGGTAAAATGGGACACAATTGCTAGGCCCAAGAGATGGGGGGGCTGGGGCATAAAAAGGTTGGACCTTTTTGCCAAAGCATTGGCTGCAAAATTGGGATGGCAACTTATTACCTCGCACAGCCTTTGGAAAAAAGTAGCTTATGCTAAGTTCATCTCCCCTAAAAATACTGTGGACTGGATTTGGAGGGATCATAGGGCTAGCAACAGCTTGTCCATTATCTGGAAAGCGATGCTAACCTCCCTCCCCCTTATATGGGAAGGATTAAATTGGCGGATTCATGAGGGGAACGCAGTCCGTATAGATGTGGATCCCTGGATCGGATGTGGGAATGCCCATAGGCTCCCAACAGAGGTGATCGAACTCCTAGCGGATCAAGGACATTCTCATCTATGCCATATTACAGATCAGGAAAATAACACTCTTTTCCAATAGGCCTGGAAGTCAACCCAATATCTCCATCTCCCAGGCCATTGGCATCAGGCTTGGAGGGTTTCACCAAGGCTCTCACTCAAGCTCATATCAAGATAACGGAAGGTGAGGATGAAATTGTGTGGGCATATGCAAAAAATGGGAGATACTCGCCCAAGGAAGGGTATCTGAAACTCATGGAGATCGTCAAACCAGAGAATGTATAGCCATGGTGGAAAGCCCTATGGAAGCTTAAAGCAGCCCCCAGAACGCGATTGCTTATGTGGACCATCCTTTTCAACAAAATCCCCACTAGCTCAAACTTGATGAAGCGATCCTTCCATGGTCCTTTTTGGTGTCACCTATGCAGGAACAATGAGGAAAGCACTGAACACCTATTCCTGCATTGCCCTATTATCTCTGAGCAATGGAACCTTATTCTAGCCCCCTCCCCTTCCCTTCAGCGTTGGCAAGGGAGATCCATCATGGAGGCCTGGTTGGACTGGCTAGAGAGGCACAAGGGTAGAGACAAAAATCTACCCCTTTTGATGTGCTGGGATTTTTGGACGACAAGGAACCGGGCATTTTTTACCATAAGGACCCCCTATGGCTTTCCATCAGATCTCGTATCCTCGCAAACTTTGACTCATTACCTGAAGACACCTCTCAAACTCCCTCCAGGACCATCCAACCTGAGCTCATAGATAAAACACATCCTTGGGCCTACTTTGATGGCTCGGCCCAAGAAGAGGGTTGTGGGGGGGGGGACCATTCTCTACCTGAGGGAAGCCCACTATTTCAAGATCCAAATGAACCTGGGACGAGGCATAAACAACTATGTTGAGCTAACCATGGCCAAACATCTCATCCACTTTGCTCTAGAGAAACACTGCTCACATCTCCAACTATTTGGAGATTCCAAACTTGTTTACAACTGGCTCAACAAATCTTCTCATTGCTCTACTTTTACGTTGAGACATATATTGGATGAGGCTCACAGACTTTCGACAACTTTTGATAACTTTGTCTGTCATCACATTTATAGGGAGCGCAACACAAGGGCAGACTACCTATCAAAGGAGGCAGCGCGCAGGTAGGAAGAGGACTGGCTGATTCAGGAAGAAGTTTATGGAACTTTCCATCAATACTACCACAGACCATTCATAGATCTACATTTACATCAGGAGACATAATCACACTGTCTTTCCTTATACACTCTCGTTTATCTTTTTTGGCTTCTTACTGTTTTTGTCAGCTACTGTTTATAGTTCAGTACTTATGGTGATACAAGCCCTTTTAAAGAATTTTTGACAGTCATACAACATGGACTGTTTCAGTGAATTTATTTTTTTGTGACCTACATGCCCTCCCTGCGTGGAGAATACATGTTTATTTTGGTACATTTACCTACCTTGTCGGTTACAGTAGTTTTGAGACTTTCATGACCTCCCTGTGCAGAGACTGATGCAAAACTTTTATGCTTGTTGATGTTACAACAACTATTCTGTTCTTTTTGGGAGGCAACCAACCTCAATATGCATATGCTATGGCATCTACAAAATGTAATTTCTCAATGTTAATAGAAATTACGACTTTTTCCATGGGAAAAAAAAAGAACTATAATACAACATTTGTAACATTGACAAACATTACCATCCAAATCCAAATACATAAACACACAAACCACTTAGAATTATATAGTCATGTCAAACAAAGAAAACATAATGTAAATTTCAAAGTATGAATTTTATCTCAAACATATACATAATAATGATAATATAAACATGTGTCATTGTTGCCCTCTATTGCAACCAGCCAAGATCCACCTCACTCTAGATCTATCATGCATTGAGAGGGATCAAATCTCTCGAGGTGCAAACCTTTCCTCAAATTCTACACTCCAAAAAGAAGGTTTGCACCTCTAGGGATTTGATCCCTCTCATCTCATGATAGATCTGGAGTCAGATAGATCTAGGCTAGTTTATACAATTATTTATATTTTTTATGAGCCGACATTAAATTTTTAGATTTTTAAAAAATATTATTTTGATGACACAAACAAGCTTACACATCATATTGGATTGTAGAATGCGCTTCTCGGCGCAACAAGATTCTTAACCATGGATATTATTAACTTGCAAATAGGTTTTGTTACAATACCATGGACCAATTCCATAGCTTATCAATACCACATGCCCAAAAACCATAACTTATTTCACAATAAAAAAAATTTAATTTAATCTTATAACATTTTTTTAATTGAATCTAAAAAGAAAAAGTTATAATTACTTTTGAGATATATCTAAACCTTGTATCCTCACGATTACTAAAAATATTCTCATAGAAATGAAATTAAGGTCTTAATAAAATTAAAAATGAAAATACTTTTATATATAAAGACATGAAATTTATATAATATAAATAATATTATTAAAAATTAGTATAAAACCATCCTAACTAAAGATGTAAGCGATGAAAGCAAGGAAAGTGACTAAGGAAATAAAGGAAAGAGTTTGCATGGTTTTTTTAAGCATTTCATTATTGTATTTTGGTTGACATGATTGATCCAAAATATAGGTCAATATTTTACAACCAAATAAGTTTAATTTAGATACTTTCCTAAACACAATACAATGGGATCAAATTTAAGAGAGGGGGAGTGACAAGAGAGAGATTGAGAGAGAGAGGGAGTGACAAGCAAGAGATGGAGAGAGAGTGAGGGAGAGAGGAGAGGGGGGAAGACAAAGAAGCGGAGAGAAGGGGAAGAGAGAGAGGGAGGCACAAAGATGTAGGGGAGATAGAGATGAAGAGAGGGAGGGAGATAGTGACAAAGTTGGAGGGAAGAGAGAGAGTGAGACACAAATATGGAGGGGAGAGCGAGAAGGAGAGAGGGAGGGAGATAGTGACAGAGTTGAAGCGAAGAAAGAGAGGACTCAAGAGAGAGAGGGAGTGACAAGGGAGCATTGGAGAGAGAGTGAGAGAGGAGAGCAAGAGGGGGGAGAGAGAGGGAGAAAATGGGAATACAGAGAGAGAGAGAAGGGGAAGAGAGAGAGAGGGAGAGATAGATAGATGTAGAGAGAGAATGCGTACATTTGGGGGGTTAGATAAAGAGAAGGAATAAGAAAGAGACACATAGATACAAATATAGATAGTATATAGTATTATATAACCATTCTAGATCCATCTTAACCCTGGATTTATCATGTGTCGAGAGGGATCAAATCTCTCGAGGTGTAATCATTTCCTCAAGTTTCGCACTCAAAAAATAGGTTTTCACCTTGAGATATTGGATCCCTCTTGTTGCTTGATAGATTCTTGGGTTCAGATGGATCTAGTCTAGTTTATTATTACTATTACTTTATTATGTATAATATGATTAAAGATTAATTTAATTAAAGTATATTTATAAGCTTATTAATCTATTTAGGATAGGGTTTTATATAAATTTATAATTTCTTTATGAAGGAATATATTCCTCAAATTATATATCAATATAGTTACATTTAAATTTGGATGTCCTAAGCACTAAAATGATCAAGAAGCAAGCTCTTTTTTAGTGTAAATTTTGAGAAAAAGTTATCGAGATATTTAATTCCTCTCATGGTTTAGTAGATCCTTAGTTAATATAGATCTATGTTAATTCTTAATAATATTATTTATGTTACATAAATTTTACATTTCTAAGTATTCTAAATTTTTATTTTATTAAAATCTTGATTTAATCATTATGAAATATTCACATAATATTTTTAGTAGTAGTAAGGATAGAAGGTTTAGATGTATCTGAAAAGTAATTATAACATTTTTTATTAGGATGGAGTGGAAAGAGTTATGGTTTATGGGCATGTGGTATTGATAAGCCATGTTATTGTAACAAAGCTTATTTACAAGTTAATAATATCCATGGTAAAGGGAGGGTGACTATCCATGGTTAAGAATCTTGTTATATTGTAAGTATATTGTAATTGTTAAGTTTTCATGTGGTTATTAATTAAATTTAAATATGGTTACCAAATTATTATTTTAATTTATATGTATATTATGATTTTCTTTTATTTAAAGATTTGTTCATTAATTTTATTAATAAAAACAAAATTACATTATAACAAATTGAATTTTATTACTTTTATTACTTTTAACTTCTTATTATCAATTGATCCATTATTTAAATGCTCTCCAACCCACTATGGTAGAGGAGTTGTAATGTAATTCTTTGTTTAACATTTTGACATTAAAGTACATAAAAATAAAAATAAAATAAAAATTCATTAATCAATAATTATAATTATAATTAATAACTAAATCAGCTTAGATTCTTAACTCTAGATCTATCAAGCATTGAGAGGGATCAAATCTCATGCAACCTCTTTTAAAGTGAAAAGAGATTTAATCCATGTCAGCCCTCAATAGATCCAGAGATAAGATAGATCTAGGTTAGTTTATGGACACTACAACATCTCCCCCATACCAAGATTTATATTGCTTTTAAATGTGTCAACATGAAATGTTTACAAATAAACATTTGCATCACTGCAACATCGCCCCCATAATATACTATAGAGAACCTCTCGACACAATATTTTTTTTTGTTAATTTAATTCTAATTTGATTTTTAAATGATATAATTTATTAACCACCAAATAAAAAAAAAAAAAACTTAAAAAGTGTTAATGTTTAAATTGAAAATCTTATAAAGAAGATTCAAATATCACACAAAAAACTACAACTAAGGCTTAATCTTATTTATGTGTTCTATCTCAAAATATTACTTTATATAATATACATTATCTTATTTATGCATTCTATCTCAAAATATTACTTTATATATTATATTAATGTTGCATCGAGGAAACATGTATACTTATGTTGTAACAATGGCAGGTCGATTGATTGTAAGTCTAGCAGATGAAACTCTCCCATCAAGTCTAAGAATTGTCATGACAATTTCAGCCTTTCAAAGTGTTACACGTCATTTTGTCGCATTAGGCAAATGACCATCGGTTTGGATCTCTTGCTATCCACACATGTGTTCCAAAGAATTACCCTGCAGAGTTTGAAATCGTAAATTATCCCAAAGAAGTGGAATTTCTAGATCCTATGGTACAAAACCCTGATTTTGGCTGTGTACGTAGTTACTTAGTTGATTCTTGTGCATACGCAGGGAAGACCATTATTATATGCACAGAAGTACACACCGTCTTCCACTATGACCTATGAACATGACTTGAAGTACGTAAAAATAAAAAGTAAGCCTAGAAGCATTGTTGGTATCATCTATCCCAACCAACAAGCTTCAAATAAGTGCTTATTTAGTGTTGATCCCTCTCATCACGGAGTAACTCCCCTTCCTTTGTGGAACCTCTATCCCACTAATAGTGGAACTCATCCCTTGGAGAATGGATCCATAACTTCTCATCCTTGGCCTATAAAGCCATTATAGGTCTGAGGATTGGGGGAGGACTGTTGGAAGTAGGTTTGTGTTGTTTACATTAGGTTGGAAGGCCTTTCTCACAAGGGAGAGGGTTGGAGATTGTAGAAAGGGCTCGTGACATCAAGACTACATGGTTGTAAGGCTTTTATCTAGTTTTATGAATATAAGAAATTGTTCTTTCTTAGTTACATCTTCATTGATTTAATTTGTAGGACTCTGTGATCTCCTACATGAGTTTTGGTTGTATAATTGATCAATTCCATGTATAATTGGCTGATTAGTTCATTTATCTCTTTGATCATATGTTGTAATCTTTGATCTCGTGTTTGTCTTTGTCTTTACAAATCTCTTTCAGGACATTATGGAGAAGTTGTTACGAGAGACAAGAGGACATTTAGAGCATCAAAGAGTGAGTAATCGAAATCTTTGAGGGACTTCATCTATTAGTTCGTTAAACTAGTAAGAGGTCTCCTTCATTCTATTTGCTTTCAAACGATCAAAACTTAGAGAAAGGTAGCAGTTATTGTGTGTTTGTTAGTAGGGTTCTTTGAAGTATATGGAGATCTCTCTTATCCGCAAGAGGGATTTGTCCACCTAACAAATTGGTGACTCCAATAGGGAATCATTTCAATCTTTGTCTTTTTCCTTGTTTGATCTTTTCAACCTATTGCACAAGCCTTACTTGAGTGTCTATAAAGTATAGAAACTTTGATTTTTGGTTGGATTTCATTTATTTTTATGTTTTCTTGACTTTCCCCATTGTGCACACTTTTACTTTAGGCATAGTGCACATTTATGCGCACTTAACCCCTTAGCAACAAAGCAAATGTGCACCGGTTTACTCCAGAGCCTGCGCACATGCCTCGAAATTTTGGAAAACTCACTTGTTTCCTCTTCAAACCAATTTTTTTTCCTGTTGTTTTACACTTGTTAGAACCTCTTGTGAGAATTTGTCCATCTGATTAAATTTTAGTTTGGTTTTTTTCTTGTGATTGGTCTTGTTTTGCAAATTAGGGTTGAGTCTTTCCTTATGAAAGGTTGACCAATCAAGAGAGAGATTTGTTGGTCCTGTTGAATTGACTGTCTGTTTTTCTTTTGTCAATTAAATCAAGTTTTAAGTCTAGATTTATCTTTTGCAAAAGTTTATTTTGAATTCCAAGGTGAAATACTTACAAGATTATTTTTGGTTATGAAAACACTTCGTATGCTAGTTTTGCAATGAAAAATCATTTTTTGTCTATTTTTTGGAAGTGTTCATGAACTGAATTAGTTATTGCAAGCAAAGTTGTAGCTTTCAATTAGGGAAAAGTTCATTTTTAGTCATTATTGGTTTCTTGTTGCATTGTTCGAATTTTTGAGTGCTTGTATGAAAAATAGATTTTTTTTGGTTTACTTGTATTATTGGGCAAAGTGAAGATTTGAAGTTGTTTTCAATATTTGGGTGATCTGAAATTGGTTATTTTCATTTTAGGGAAAAGGTTATAATGGGATTTTGAGTTTCTATTTATATTTCAGTTGAAAAAGTGAAAAAAAAAAACTCTTTCCATGTCTTAGATAGACTTTCATTGAAACAAAAAGATCATATCATCATTTTTGTTTGCATTAGGGTTGCGTCAAGTCATAATTTCATCAAGATTCACATCCATTAACTTTGCGTAACAACAGCTATTGAAATTAACGCTAATTAAAATCAATTTAGAAAATTTTATTCTTAGGGATCTTTTCCACCTACACTATATTAAGTGTAGGGCTTTGGAATAGGGAAGTGAGTAAACTTTCCAAAGTTGTAGACAAACACTAGAATCTTGTGATAGGGAGATAAATCCAGTTATTTCAATTTTTCTTTGTGGAAGCTCCCCTTACAAAGAAGTAAAGCATGAGTTCATATCAAAATAGGTGAAGTGATAGTACCCACTTCATTGGCTATGGTATAGTGATTTACACGTATTACAACGGTGTCTAAAGGTACTTGGGGTCACTTGAAAGTAAACCTCCAATTAACCATGTTGAGGAGCTTTCAAGGGGATTGAGATTTGTTACTCTACCCTCGCATGTACGTCTGATTTACGACTATCCCCCCAAGTAGAATTGTTGCAGTTGGTAACCTTAGTGACCATAATCCTAGGGCTATTACCTGAGGTGACAGCAGAGGGAAGGTCTTGTTGTACTTGGAATAGACGTTGACTAGACTCACTTGGAATTTTTGGAAGGTAATATTCGCTTGAGATGGCATAAGTGAAGTTACTTGCACCAGATCGTTTAATTAAGTAGGTTTTCATTGTAACTGGTTCCACTCACTCATATCTACAACCAGTTTTCACTTTAATTTCTGCAACGTTGGATTTCATTACCAACTAGTGATTTCATTGTGAAAAGCTTGTTTGCATGGTTTGAATCTTTAGATTTTTTAGCATGTGTTAATTTTTTGTTTTTACTTTTTAGAGACCTTAGGATTAGATTGTGAATATTGTTTAATTTTGTGATAAATTTAATACTGGTTGAATCACCAAGACAATCACGTAGAATGCAATGTCAACCTCATGAATACACAACTAGTTGAAAAGATAAAAATAGAAAGGTCAAAGTCAACAGGATCAAAAGCCTCAGATGAACCTGAAACATCAATAGTTTTACAATCTGAGACAATAGAAATTGAATTGAATCCAACACAAGGAAGTAGAATCGGGCTTAGTTCACTCTAGTCCAGAGTTTACCGAAGCAGTTCACATAGAATCTGACAATAGTGAAGTTTCAGACACTGACCTTACCGAACAATACATAGAACATCTTGAGTATGAACTTTCTCAACCTGAATCACCTTAGGATGTTTAGATCCTACTCTTGTGACACCTTCACCTCAAAGGAAGCTGGTAGTAATGCCTGAATTACCTCCTGGGTTAATTAACATTGAAGAAGTTATCGAAGAAACAGAGACACCTCATTCTCCATTTATCGGTACTGAAACTTTTGACCCAAGAGTTCCTTTCTCTCCTTTCCAACCTGATCCTTGGTATTCTAGAACTATGAGTTTTTAAGGTCAGACCGCCACGCATTCCTTTTTATTCACCAGAAGTAACTATTTCAAAAATTCCTATTGGGAGAAAACCTATTGATTCATCCATGTTTACCAGCTACCCGGAATCACTATTGTATGGTGGTCCATCAGCTCTCCCTGGATACTAGTCACTTGCTGGAACTTTTTTAGGAGTTGCTTCTTCTCCCCAACCTTCTACCTGGTCAGCTAGTTTATCTACATCTACTAATCAGAGGATGACTTCCATGCTTGAAGCATTTATGACATCAGATCAACATATTCACATGGTGTCTGGTAATTCAAGTAACCCTCAAGTATCCCGACTAGCTTTTATTACCATCCTAGGGGGAAACCACCTTATCCTCCACCTAGAGGACAACCTATTTCTAGGGGTCAATCTTTTACCAAAACTTATGGTCAGATACCTCATCTCAACCTAGGTCAACTTGTTGTAAATCAATCTTTACTTGGTACTCCTTATCCTAAGATGAACACAATTTGGAATCCTGCCTTTAATCAACAATATGGTCCAAGTGCCACAAGTGCCACTTTATCAACATGTTCAACCTATTGGACAAGTTATACCTTAGATACCTATTCCAGGTGTTGTACATGTCTAGTAGAATGTTCAAGGAATTCCTCAAACAATTGTCCAACAACCAATTCAATGAATTCCTCAAATACTTGTTTAGCAACTGATTCAACGACCTGTTCAAAGTTCGCTATAGACCCTTGTTCAAACAATTGTTTCACAGTTGGTTCCAAGTTCTCCTCAACCACCTATTCCAAGAGTATCAAAAATGATTGTTCCAATAACCCCTAAAATATTTGTTCCTCAGACTACTCAGGTAATCCTGCAAGCTTCTTCTTATTAAAATATCCTTACGGTCCAATCTATACCATAGATTCCTATCGGGTAACCCATTGTCGGAACAGTGCAAACACCTTTTCAAGGTTAATCTTACCCGGTTCCACCTTTTCAGGGACAACTTTTTCAACGTCTACCTTTCGAATGCCAAACTTTCCAAAACCCACCTTTTCAAGGTCAATTAATTCAAAGTCAATTTGTTCAAGGTCAACCTTTGTAAGTGCAACATGTGTAGGGGTAGTATTACTTAGGTTAAATGGGTCAAGCTCAAACTTTCCAGAGTTAATCGTACCCCAGTCATACTTATCAAATCCCTATTTAACCTCAACTTGATATGGTTCACCCTGGTTACCCTGGTGGAATTCCAATTCCAACTGCTTAGGCTATTCCAGGATATCCTGGATATCTGCCTCTAGGGGTTGGTCTTAACCCACAAGGTTATCAAAATTTACCACAAGACCCTAGCCAACAGTTACCATTTATTGCAATGTTAGATCTACCAAAATTATCCTATTTAACCAACAATCCTATTTATTATTATTCTTTTTGGTCGGCGATTCCTACCAAGTTACCAAGTGACATACCTAAATTTGAATGAAAATTAGGAGAGGATCCATCCAATCATGTGATGATATATTATCTTTGGTGCGCATCGAACTCTTTGACAATGATTCCATCCGTCTACGACTTTTCCAATGAACTTTAACCAGTTTGACAGTTAAATGTTACATTGAGCTACCTCGTGCCTCTTTCCATAACTTTAACTCCTGGGAAACAACATTTTTAACCCACTTTCAGCTACCAATTCATTATGATATTGGTATCGAACTATTGAATTCTTTAAAACAATCAAAGTCAACTCACATCTCCAATCATATCCATGAATGGAGAAGTAGACGTCACTTAGTCAAAGTTTTCATTTCAGATCAAATTTTAACTGAATGGTTTACAAAGCCATTTCTCCCCATTATCACGGAAGATGTTTCCAAGGGAGGTGTCATCATGTAAGAGAAATTAATTGCTCATGCCCAGTACTTAGACTTAGTCTACAATTAATCTGGAACTTTGTACGAAAAAATCACGAATTTACCTCACCCTATGGGTGAACCCATTATTACATCTCCTACAGGATTAGGATCTAATGTCACTGATGGTATTATAGGTTCTGTCAACCAACTATCTAGGGTGTAAAATAAAATTTCTAAAAATACTTTGACCATACAAGATACACCATCTGAAATCCTTCCTCTAGAAACTCTTTTCAAAATCAATGTTGTAGACCACTTACTAGCAAAACGAAAGAAACCAGAAATAAAAAGAAGGGTAAAGGTAAATCAAAACAAAAATCCTCTCCAAAATAGAAACCTGCTAAAGTTGAGCCTACTGACGAAAAATTAAAACCCCGTTACCCTTTCCTTATTTGTAATGAGGATCACTATATGAAGGAATGCCCACATCAAGCGGAGGTTTCTAAGTTCATTAAAGGTTCTCCAACTCTCGTTGTTTTGAGGATCCATTTCCTTCTTAAGAAAAAAAATGGTTTCTCATAACACATCTTCCTCTTCCACATCGCAAGATATCCTGATGATGTCTTCACATGAAGTTTTGGTAGATATGAGATCCAAATATTACAGGTCCAAGCATCTTGTCGAAAATGGAAATGAAGCTAGTTCATCTAGCAAATCTTCAATTTCAATTCCCCCTTCTTCTTTTGATCCATTACAGGTCAAGAAGCCAAATCCTGACATGATGATCCGACCGCCTCCCAAAGGTGTGCTTTAGAAATCAGCTTTCAACCTACATGCTAGAGTTACGCAAAATTACAACATTGTTGAAGACCTAGCTATGAATCCTTATGTAATGTCAGCTCTATAAGTATTGCAAACATGCCCGCCACAACGAAAGTTTTTATTGTCAGCTACAGGAGTTATTGATCCGCAGGATTCTAAGTTAATTATCTTTGATCTTGAGATTCATATCTCGAGACTCCCTCATCAACTAGCAATCCATATCCCAGTTTTTGTTAAAACTAGACGAGAATTTCATATAGTTGTTGATGAAGGAGCTTCTACGTGCATTATGTCAATTGCTTGTTGGAAATATTTAAGTTCTCCAACCATCAATCAATCGCCTACCACTCTGAAATCCTTTGATGGAAGAGGTTTTCATCCATATGGGATCTTGAATGATTTTCCCATAGAGCTAGAGGGAAAAACAGTCGTAATCAAAGTTGAAGTTGTGGATGCTTAGCTAGATTACAATATTTTGCTTAGCCGAAGTTGGACCTATGATATGTCAGAAATTGTCTCATCAGTGTTTCGAATGATACAGTTTCCTCATAAGGGAAAAAATTTCAAAGTAGGCCAGTTGTCTTACTACACTTCATACCCTAACTCTGCAGGTAGCATACCTTTTGTTGGAAAAACGAATTTTCCTTATGAAGATATTAGTGTTGGTTTACATAAAGACTCATCATTGATGGGAACCTTTGCAATTCCTCCACCGAAATTTGCTTCTAATTTTGTCGAGGTAAACATGATTACATCAAGCACTATGCAATTTCCTAATCTGTGGATAGCGCCTTTAGAATCCAAGTTATCCTCCTATGGTAGTGAGATTCCTTTGAGCCCTTTTGAATTGGCTTATCAGGTAGTACAATCATTTTCTGACCCAACATCTCCTTTACCTTGGTTAGAATTGATTTCATTCTCTGGTCCTTTCAATTATATGTTTCTAATTTACGAAAGTATCATGGAATGACTTCAGATGAAATTCCATGGAACAATCACCATCATCGTTCATCTTTTCTACATATCCCTAACAAAATTGAGAATGATTTTTCAAATATGTTTTCATGTGAGATAGTAAAAAGTCTAGAATCACCCATTCCAATATTCCAATCTGAATCTGAACTAAATTTGGGGAATATATCTGCGATCATCACCATTGACATCTCACTTAAACCAAGAATTGTTGAAAATATTCACAAAGGTGCCTCATGCTCAATTGAAGAAATTTGAACATATAAGGCCCTATTTCAAGAATTCTGCGATATTTTTGCCTGGTCCTATGAGAAAATGCCATGGATTGATCCAAGCATTGTAATATATGAAATCAAGACTTACCCGAATGACAAGCCTATCAGACAACGATTACGTCTGGTGCATCCAATAAAAGTTGTTACAATTAAAGTTGAGGTCGAGAAACTACTAAAAGTAGGTTTCATCTACCCAACTCCCTTAATTGATTGTGTATCTAATAACGTGTATGTTAATAAGAAATAGGGAACCATTAGAGTATGTGTCGACTATAGGGACTTCAATAAGTCTTTTCCAAAAGGAAATTATCCTACTCCCTATATCGATCAAATCATCGAAGAGTGTGTCGGAAATGAAATATTCTCATTTATGGATGGATTTTCTGGCTACAATCAAATCAATATACTCCCAGTTGATCAACATAAAACCGCATTCATTTTCCCATGGGGGACTTTTCCTATTGAAAACTCTCATTCGGCCTAAAGAATGCAGGTGCAACTTTTCAACAGGCTATGTCTTATGCATTTCAAGATATGAATAAAATTGTGCAACCTTATTTGGATGACTTTCCAGCTCATTCACTGAGACGGGAATACCATCCAATGCATTTGAGAGCAATTTTCGTTAGATGTCGTCATTACAATATTTGCTTGAATCCACATAGTGTGTTTTTTGTGTGAAATCAGGTTGATTTCTAGGGTTTCTTATTTCAAAGGAAGCATTTGTTTCGATCCATTAAAGGTTGAGGTTATCTTGAATTTACCTCCTCCTTCCAATCTACACCAACTCCAATTTTGCAAGGGAAAGCAAATTTTCTACGTCGATTTATCTAAAACTATGTCGAGTTGACTAAGGGTTTTACTCAAATTGGAAAAAGTGCATCCCATTTATCTGGGATGAAGTGGCTCAAAAATCCTTTGAGGCACTTAAATATGTGTTTACCCATACACTGTTGTTGCATCCTCCTGATTATCACTGATATTACTTTTTATACTTAGTAGCGTCTGATACCACCATTGGTATGGTCCTAGTTCAGGAAGATGAGTCAAACGAAGAGCATGTGATATATTATTTAAGTCATAATTTGACCAAAATTGAAGCAAAATATGCACATGTGGATAAATTGGCCTTATGAGCTGTGCAAGTTGTCCAATGTTTCCATCATTATATTTTATTGCGCAAAACTATTGTAGTTTCTAATTGCAACCCCATGGTTTACATTATTACTAGACAATTGATGGGGGGCAAGTATTCCAAATGGGTAGTCATCTTGCAAGAATTTGATTTGAAATTCATTAAATCCAAATCTAATAAACCATTAGTATTTGTTGAGTTATTGTGTGATTTTCCCTATACTGAAACTGAAGACGTGGCAGAAGATTATCTTCTAGATGAATCTCTCTTTTTAATCAATACTTTATATCCCTGGTATGAAGATATCATCATTTATCTCCAGACCCAGACATTTCGACCAGAACTGAGTCGAACAGATCATCGTCGAGTCTAGTATCAATCCCAGCAACATAATATTTTTGGCGACACATTGTATCGTCGTGATGTAAATTCTATTTTCTGACAATGTTTAACTCATGTAGAAGCCGAAAAGGCATTAAATGGTTTCCATTATGGAGTTTGTGGCAATCATATATCAAGGTTTTCCATTTCACAAAAGATCATGCGCGCAGGGTATTTATGGCCTTTTATGTTTAAAGACTGTATAATTGCGGTCTGGAAATGCAATAATTATCAAATTTATGATCCAAAAATGTGTGCACATCCATCTCCTCTTCACCCAATCATTGTTGCCGGTCCTTTCACTAAATGGGGCATTGATTTTCTTACATGTAACCCTCACTCGACTAGGGGGCATGGGTATATTATCCTTGTGGTAGATTACTTTACAAAATGGGCAGAGGCGATGCCTACATATAAGGATGATGGTGAAACAACATCCATTTTCATGTTCAATCATGTAATTTCTCAATGCGGAGTACCACAAGTTATCATCACGTACCATGGTAGCCATTTTTGAAACCATATGATGACCGATATTACCACCAAGTTAGGCCTACGTCATGAAAATTCTACCCCATATTACCCGCAGGAAAATGGCCAAGTGGAAGTTATTGACATTGTTTTAACCACCATGATTAAATGGATTATCAAGACTCATAAACGATAATGGCATCTAATGCTACATACAACCTTGTGGGCATATTTCACTACAGCAAAAACTTCAACTGGTTTTACTCCTTTTCAACTTGTCTATGACATGGAAGTAGTTCTACCGATTGAATGCAAGATATCATCTTTGAAACTGGAATTTGAATTATTACCAGCTACTTCTACTGAAGAGGAACACCTTATGTACTTAGCACATCTCAACGAGACTCACCATGATGTCGCATTATCTAGTGAGGCCCAAAAGAAACAATTTAAAGAACAATATGATCAGAATGTCGAACCTCATTCATATGTGGAGGGTAATTTAGTCTTGGTCTACGATCAAGAGCACGATAAGTTAGGTGCTGGTAAATTCGAGCCTATGCGGCATGGCCCTTATATTGTAAAACATTGACTAGTAAAAGGGGCCTATGAACTAATGGATTATGCCAGAATTCCTTTGGGAAAGCCCATAAATGGTATTTACCTAAAGAAATATTATGCTTAGATTGTTTGGTGAAATATTTGTATATTACTGTACCATAATTTACATATGACAACTTTTAGCGGTTTTGCAATTTTTCACTACTTCTCCTGCTTATATTGTGCTACACCTAATTTACAGATGTTGACATTTCCTCAGACTTACATTGGCTTCGTTGATGGCGCTAGTCATAGTACATGGAATTTGTCTTCCACAACTTGGGCCATCTATTCAAACACAGACGAGTTAGTTTCCATTCATGGGATATGCCTTGGTCGAACAACGAACAATATTGCAAAATATGGCACAGGGATTGAGTTATTACCTAATGCCATTACATTTGGCATCCATCGATTGATCATTAGGTTAGATTCACAACTCGTGGTATAACCTTTGAATGGTATTTATTCAGTTAGAAGTGCTTCCATGTTAAGGACGTTTTTGCAGTTTCATCTCTTAGAACGAGAATTTAATTATATTGAGTATCAACATATTCTGATAAATTTAAACACATTAACATATGCATTAACTAATTATGTGTTAAACTGGCACTTGTAAAACATTTGTAAAGAAATCAATACTATATTCATTCACATACTATACAAGATTATCAGAAATGAAAGTAGTAGGTTTTTCATTAGATAAAAGTCTATACATGTGGAGTTTACAAAAAAATGTCATGCAATGGCATGAGGACCCATGGCCTTTATTTTATGAACATGTCAATACATCATCAAAAATAATAAATGTAACCCTCAAACTAGTTACTAGGAATGATGGTGATCATGGTAGCATACAATGGCAGGTGTTACTCGTCATAGCAAACAGATAACAAGACAGGAAACTCTTGTAGTGTTCCTCTGGTAGCATATAGGAAAATCATATGTAGCGGCATCTAGAATGTCTAAATTCAACCTCCCAAGGTTGTACTCTATCTCTGTGAGTGTCTCTGTCGCATCTAGGTTCTATACTATGGGAGCAACTGGTTGATCACTACATCGGTTTAATCCAATTGGTCTCACTAGGGCTACATCTGCATGATCATTTCGGATAATTAGTTGGATGCAAAAAATAACAAAAATGAAAATATTAACATCAACCAAAATGTGAATTTCTACCTATAGCACCCCACTACATCCCAGGAGGCAATGGCATTTCTAGATCTCTTGTGTAGTTTGTCCCTGCATACAAAAAATCCTTGATCATGATGATTTGGATTTCTAGCCACTCGAAGAAGTCGAGAGTAAATCTGATTGTTGGTCCTTCGACCTCCATTGTGTGACATAAGTGTACCCCATTTTAGCATGTGAGGGTCACAATTTCCTCCTCTCTCTACAGATACTGGTGGATCCAGAAGAGGAATCCGCTCCAAAGAAAATGAAATAATGAAGGCACCATACCCAAATTTTTTGAGTCTATTTTTTCTGACCCTGGTTAGTTTCCCCTTCAAGTTGGAAACTACAACTTCACACCAGTTAAATATGGTACCATGAAAATAATCCACAATAGTCTGCATCTGAGCCTTAGTGAGCAAATGTAAAGTTGCACTACCACACAGTTGTGCAATAGTAAACCCGATGGATTTCAAAGGAATCTGAGCTATGGTTTTGATATCAATCCAGACATCTTTGAGGGTGGCCCCATCAGTACAATATTGTATCGAATAGGTAGCATTGATCTCACCGCCGCACCTATGGCTATACAGGTTGATTTCCTTGCCACGACGTGGAAGTTCACTTAGGAAGTAGATGTCATCAACATCGATGACAAGTCTGTGGTCTTTGACTATGAAACATTCTTCCTGAACATTCCACTTTCCTACCATCCATTCAAGAAAGTCTAATGGGGCCCTCATGCCCAGAATGGTGAAAAACTTGTATAATCCACAATTTATCAGGGTTTTTATGGTTGTTGGGTCATTGAGAGAAATTATATATTGTTATTCATTCTCATGCTCTCTCCATTGCATGTTTATGGTTCAAAATCCTCAAAATTAAACATTAAAGGTCATTAGAATCAAATATGGAGAGATTTAGCAAAATATTTGGGGCGTTTTCATTTATTTTTTCTTACCCTCAGCACTGTGTGCAACTGACTTTAATAGACAGTGCGCATGTGCAGTTTCTTCCCTTGAAACCGCACACATAGTATTAAAAATCATGTTGGTTTATGCAGGCCTGATAAAGGGTACTTGTTCACATCGAGGGTGAAATTTTTTTAAAAACCCCCCTAAAAAAACCAAAATACATAATGAAAAACTATAAAATTGATGTGAAAATGAAGAGCTCGAATAGACCATTTACCTAGAGAAAGCAGCTCACGATTTCATCCAACGATTTTCCCAAAATCAGCTTCGGAAGTTTCTGGTAAAAAACGAATTCTATCTCTCAAAAGGGTAGAAATGCAAATGGTGAAAACTTTTTACTTTTTTGGACATTTTAGAAGTTTTTGGGGCTAATTAAATATTATTTTTTACCTATTAAAATTTGTAAGTCCGATTTTACAAATGTTTTCATTTTATTTTCAAGCAGAGATAATTATTTCAAGTCTAAGTATGCAGGTTACAGGATAATTACATAAACAAATCATTTTTTTGTTGAGTACATTTTATCACTTTTTCAGACTCATTAAAACTTGTGAAAAAGCAAAACCATGGAGTTCTCCTTACGCCCTTTTCAGACTCCTTAAAAACGAAAATATTGTCAAGTACTTAATTGTTCAAACTCGTAAAAGTAAACGAACAACCATCCTTTCAGTATAAGTTTACCCCTTTTACAGACTGTACCGGACTATTTACGAAAAAGGTATACGTTGACCAATCATGGTCAATAGATTTCTCTCTTGCATTTTTTTATCCTTTTTTGGGCTTGAGAGACTAAATTTACAAAAAAGAACACTATGGACTTTACTTACATTTTTTCTTTTGGCTCCCTAAAACTGAAAAACACTGAGCTTTACTTTCTCTGAGCTCATTAAAGTTTTACGGTAAAAAAATTGAATGAGTTTTCTTTTCATGTCTTTTAAAACTCTTTAAACATGAAAATGACATCGAGATACCCCTTTACTGGACTCGTAAAAATTAAAACAGTATTGAACTCGTTAAGCATGACAAGACAAAACCACTCCTTCTTAGGGTTCGTTAAAAATACTTTGAAGGAATCATCTCAAGGATGAGCTTACAAGACAAGCATATGCTATCCTCCTAAAGGTTGTAAAAAATAAAGAGGTAATTTCCAGTAATGGTGGGGGAAAAAGTGAGAAAGAATCTTTGTTTTGCATTTGTAAAAGGCAGTATGTTGCTCTTGAATATGACACTCCATCATTTTTGTGTTCGGGTTAGGAAATCCATTTGTTATTCAATTGGCCATACCTCATTGAAACTCTTCATATGGGTTGGGTTTTATTTTTTGAGTCATATTTTTCCAAGTCATCATGTCGTGTCTCTGGTGTGTTCAAGAGAAGTTCAACCTTAGTCAAAATTACTTTTCTAGTCTTCACCTTCAGTTACATCAACCATCCCTGAGTCAGTCCTCAATTACTCTAAACTGCTTTTATTCGAAACTTGACATGAGTTTCGTGTCGTAGGCCCTCCTGCGACGGATCGCTTCCTATCGACTTCAGGTCATTATCTAGGGATTTGATCTAGAAACCTTCAGTACCTGGAAGCCTGCATGCCTTAATGACAAGTTTCTCACATTCGACGATAGATTCTCATCATTGGCCTTTGATCGAATGATCTTATGAGTGTTCGACATCAAATCATCTATTCACACTTCATAGATTGTACTGGAAGTACCTTGAGAGCCATTGTCATTATTGGTGGTTTCTCTTGTGCTTGTTAACAATTCACATCATTGACCATAATCAAATGGTTTATACCATGTTCTACTTCAAGACATTCACTCGCATGGTTAGGTTCATACTACAGATCGAAAGATGGAGATCAAAACCCTGGATCTAGTTTTGTCCATCCAGACTACGTGGAGTTATTAAATATTCATGATTGTAAACATAGATCCATTGATGGTTACATCCATACTATGTTGTCTTTTGACATGGATCTTTAGATGTATTTCCGTACTATGCTTTGAGACATTTATGTTATGAGTATGGGAATGCCTACCTCGGTGATGATATTATATATTGCACTGTAACATTTGTCTGATTGTTTCAGGTCTCTGATTGCAGTCTCTAACCCAAACCTTCGTATGGTAAAGCACTTTAGTCATCAAAATACTTATTTTGACTTTACGCTTTAGGGGGCAATATGTTACACGTCATTTTCTCGCATTAGGCAAATGACCATCAATTTGGATCTCTTGTTATCTACACATGTTTTCTAGAGAATTACCCTACAGAGTTTGAAACTAAATTATCCCAAAAGAAAGTGGAATTTCTAGATCCTATGGTACAAAACCATGATTTTGGCTATGTTCGCAGTTACCTAGTTAATTCATGCACATATGCAGGGAAGACCATTATTATATGCGCAAAATTACGCATTGTCTTCCACTATGACCTACGAACATGACTTGAAGTACATAAAAATAAAAAGTAAAGTCTAGAATCATTTTTGTGAGCATCTATCCCAACCAATAAGCTTCGATTAAGTGCCTATTCCATGTTGATCCCTCCCATCATGGAGTAACTCCCCTTCCTTTGTGGAACCTCTATCCCACTAATAGTGGATCTCATCCTTTGGATAATGGATCCATAACTTCTCATCCTTGGCATATAAAGCCATTACATGTCTGAGGATTGGGGGAGGACTGTTGGAAGTAGGTTTATGTTGTTTAGATTAGGTTGGAAGGCCTTTCTCACAAGGGAGAGGGTTGAAGATTGTAGAAAGGGCTCACGACATCAAGGCTACATGGTTGTAAGGATTTTCTCCAATTTTATGAATATACGCAATTGTTCTTTCTCATTTACATCTTCATTGATTTAATTTATAAGATGCCTTGATCACCTATTTGAGTTTTGGTTGTATAATTGATTAGTTCCATGTATAATTCATTAATTCATTCATTTATCTCTTTGATTATATGTTGTATGTTTTGATCTCTTGTTTTTCTTTTTCTTTGCAGGTGTCTTTCAGGACATTGTGGAGAAGCTGTTAGGAGCGACAAGAGGACATTTAGAGCATCAAAGAGCAAGTAATTGAAATATTTGATGGACTTCATCAATTAGTTCATTAAACCGGTAAGAGGCTTCCTTCATTCTATTTGCTTTCAAATGATTATAACTTAGAGAAAGGTAACAGTTATTGTGTGTTTGTTACTAGGGTTGTTTGAAGTCTAGGGAGATTGCTCTTATTCATAAGAGGAATTTGTCCACTTAACACAGAGGAAAAAATATTTCAATGGCATTGAGAGAATGCAAGATAGAAAGAGGAAGGATATTGAAGAAACTTTGAAAAGACATTGTCGGAGCGTGGATTTCAAAATATGCGGGGATCTTCCTCCCTTCAACATATCAGAAGAGAAAGTCGTCGATGCCTGGGGTGGATCTAGGGTGGTGGCACTTTTGGATTACTGAAGCTAAATCTAGATGATTTTGTTGGAAGTGGTCTAAACCCTTTGTTGGGCTGGAAGCAATTTCATCTCTCAATGCCTCTCATTCTATAATATTTGTTTGGCTCCCATGGGGTGGTTATTCTCCTAGATCTAGCCAATTTTATTACGTTTTTGAAACAAATCTCAGAAGCCTCCCTTTATTTTCAAGTCAAAGCCACATATATTGTCTCCACACTTGCATCCACGATATAGGATTAAGTGGGAATCCCATATGGCAATTTTAAGCTCCTAAGTGGAGGTTGACAACTTTGGTATCATAAAACCCTTAGTGAGTATTGCATAGCTACGGATGCCTTGATCTATACGGTTTCAAGAGTAAGAGGTGGAGGCAAATTTTGGGGTGCATCCTCCTCATCCCAACCCAAATCCTTTAAGGATGTCCTTAAACTAGGGGCTCTATTGGGTTGTGTTATATTCTTTCCATGACTAGCCCTAGTAGTAACTGGGGTTAGAGGCGGGGTGGAGCCCCCCCTTCGTTGTGTCGATGCACAGCGGGGGGGTCATAGGGGGGGAAGAAGCCCCCTTGTACGAGGGGTTTGAGGGGGAAGTAGCCCCCCTCTACGAGGTCCGTGGTAGCGCCCTGGGAAAAAAAATTGGACCCTATATTAGGTGGGTGAACCTACCTATGTTTTTGCGCATGGTTTTTGCACATGGTTTTGGGCGCAATGGTTTTTGGTCCATGGTATTTTGTAGATCCCGTCAAGGGAACTCTGGTTATGTTCTAATGCAGGGTTAATGGATTGGGGTTTGTGGATGCTTCAGCATGTATATATACGTATTGTAACATTGAAAGGAACATAATGAAAAATCAATCTGGTAGTCCAGGTTTTGGGATCTAGGGGAAAATCTTTGTGTATATTTGTTTTATGGGTTATGGTCTTGCTATTGTTTATCTTCTGTGTTTTAGAATTCATATGCAGGTAATTTTGTACGGGGTTTAAACCTACAACCTCCACCTTCAAACCCTAAATATATCTCAGGACCAACATTTGTGGTAGATCTAGTAGCAGAAACCCCATATCTTGGAATAAATAATTTGACATGTAAATTCTTGGTTATATAATATGAATAACATATATTTATTTGAAATTTTAATGGATTTTAGCCCTCAACATTTTACTTTCAAGAGAAGGTGAATTAAAATTTGTCTCAGATTAATGTGCTACATTTTTTTTCTAAAGGATTCTTTGTTGTGCTCTTCCAAAATGTAGAAGACTAATAGAAGGTTTCTTATCAAGGACCCTAGTTTTGGGGTCGTTTCAACCTCTTTTTTCAACCATGGTTCCCTAATTTTAATTATCTTTCCATGTCATCTCTAGTAGCTCCTATTTGGGTAAGGCCCCCTAACCTACCCATCCATTTGTCTCATCTTGATGTTTTGAAAAATGTGGATAACTTTATAGGTTGCTACATCAAAACTGACAATGATATGATAGCTAAGGGAATTATCACATTTGTTCACATATGTCTTGAAGTGGACCTTAATAAACAATTTCCTGATAAAATCCTCCTCAGATGGGAGGTAGGATTTATTTGCAACTAGTGGATTATGAGAATATTGCTTTCCACTACAAGACTCATCAACAACCTAGTCATCTCCATAATGCTTGCCCCTTTTTATAAGTGTCTTATACCCACCTAGGTCCTAAGAAAAAGAATCGTGGTTGAAAAGATTCGAAGGGATCAAAAGGGCATAAGACTACCAAGATTCACAAGCATGATACCACACAACAACAAAAGTCACCTACGGCCAAAGCAACTCCTTCAAACTTAACTCAACCTCAAGTAGAGTGATCACATCCCTCTATAAAGGAAATTCACTGTTTGACTGAACCCGAAAAAAATCAACCATAATTTAGCTTTGTCAATGAGTAGGCACAAACATATCTATGAATTAGACCACTTAGATAGCGACAAGAAAAATGTACATACATCAAAATATTTGACAATGGAAACGTCAAACGAAAATAATATCATTATTTCATTTGCTTTTAACAACCAATCAAATTGGATAGAGAAAAAAAACCATAATCAACCTTGAAATATAAACCTAAAAAACTAATAGATCTATCGTTTTATATTTTGTTTAAAAAAATGATATAATATGAGGAAAAAAAGATAATGTAAGTTTTTCTTTTAACTATAGAGCAATATTTATATATTATACCTGATCTTATTTATGTATTCTATCACAAAATATTACTTTATATATTATATTAATGTTGCATCAAGGAAAGAGATGCAACTTTTTTCTCAACTATAAAGCAATGTTGTGACTCGTGAGTTGGAGTGTAACATTGAGAAAAGTGATACTATTATAGATTTTTAACTATATATATTGGCTTCATTTGATTTGTCAATTCACTTTTTATTATTATTTTTGGCGAAAGTATTATAATTATTATATAATTCATAGTTTTAACATAACTATTTAATGTATTGCTCTTATTAAAAGTATACTAATTTTAGTTGTTAAAAAAAAAAATTTATATTATTATATTTATATTATAATTACTAAAATATAATAATTTTAGTTGTTAAAAATTATATATAAGAAATAATTTTTTCCATTAAATTTGTTAAAATATTTGAAGAAAGAATATGACTTTTTGTTATTTAAAATGTATTTTTGAATGTATAAATGGATTCAACACTCCAAAAAAATTATGGGGTACTCTAATTATGCAAATTAAACAACTTAAACTCAAGTTTTTGAAAATCTGAATGGGATTTTGATTAAAATTAACCAGAGAAAATGTAGTAAAAAAGACAATTTCATCTATAGATTAGACTAGGCTTATATATATAAATTATTATTTTAAATTTGAAATTATAAAATTTGAAAATGTGTAGTTTAAGGAGGTGACATTTTTACTTGGAAAATAATATAATTTCCAGTGAGATTTTGACAAAATCTGGTGGAATTTTTTTGGAAAACTTAGTTATAGCTATCAAACTAAGATTTTGGGTGCCTTTAGGAGTCTTTGATTTTGTTGAATACATTTCCATAATAAAAAAAATGATTCAAACACTCCCACGGTTAATTTTTTCTTAAGAAAATAAAGAGATTCCAACAAGAAAAAATATTCCAAGCGAAATTGTCGCTTCAATAAACAAAGTTATTTGAAAATGCTATTAAAATAACATGATTTCCATAATCAAAAAAAATGATTCAAACACTCCCACGGCTAAATTTTTTTAAAGAAAATAAGCAGATTCCAACAAGAAAAAATATTCCAAGCGAAATTGTTGCCTCAATAAACAAAGTTATTTGAAAATGCAATTAAAATAACATGTTGTCCATGCCCACAAAGTCTTGGATAGGCACTCTTTGATATAAAATCACTGGTTCAATTCCCCGACCCAATCAAAATGATATATTAAACATAATAAACATATAATCCTACCAAACCTAAAAAAAAACATATTATCCATATTCCATTAATTCCTAAAAAAATATATTATCCATATTCCATTAATTCCTAAAAAAAACATATCATCCATTTATATTATCTATTACCTGAGTTTTTACTATCAAATTTGCTAGATATAATTGTTAACCTAACTTATCTCATTCATAAATATCAATGATTTGATCACGTATATTTGCAGGAAAACTTTTAACCTAACTCCATTTCATTAATTATCAATGATTGATAAATAGGAACGTTTTATCATTTATTAATTTAATACTTTAAATTAATAATCAAACTTATTTTACATTTTAAAAAATATATATATATATTATTTTAATTCTATATTATATATTAATTTACTAAAATAAAATGTTTTAATATTTCATAAATTTATAATAATTTATTCCTTAAATAGTATTATGGATATGACTTCAATTTATTTATTTTTTCACATAATTACACACATACTAATTCACTAATATATAGAAGGCTATATCATCCAAAATATAAGAGTTAATAAGTAGAGTAAAATCTATTGGAATTTGTTTTTATTAGAGATTTTATCGGAATTTGATTTTATTATGGATATGACTTCAATTTATTTATTTTTTCACATAATTATACAGATACTAATTCACTAATATATAGAAGGCTATATCATCCAAAATATAAGAGTTAATAAGTAAAGTAAAATCTATTGGAATTTGTTTTTATTAGAGATTTTATCGGAATTTGATTTTATTAGAGATTTTTTTTAATGTTTGGGATAATGTTGTAAAATTAATTATTAATTCATGTTTATTAGGTGTTTAAATATGTTATTATATTAACTTGGATTTATATTTTTGTTATAAATTTGTATTTTATTTTTTATTTTTATTGTAAATTTGTATTTTATTTTTTATTTATTTTTAAATGATTAGGTTGTAAAGATATTTTTGATATTGAATATTTTGTAATTTAATAAAAGATTATTTGATTATAAATATATTTTTTTATTGGTGGATAGGCATATATATATGTGTGAACTTTGATTATGAATATATGTTTTTATTGGTAGATAGGTATATATATATATGAGAATTTTGATTATGAATATTTTTTTTTATTGGTGGATAGGCATATAGATATGTGTGTTTGTGTGAACTTTCGGTGGAAGAGGGTAGGTTGACTTTTGTTCAAAACGGACAGATTTGATGAATAGCAATTGGGCATATTCTTCTTTGTCGGAGTGTTTAACCGACTATTACAAAAAGAGAAAGGATGAAATACGTGGAAAGATTTAGTGTGGAAGTGTTGGCGGTTGCGTTAAACGTTGTCAAAGTTAGTTCATTAATATACTAAAAAGTTAATGTATGTTGTTATAATGATTTTAATTAAATATATGTTGTTGTTAAAGTTAAATCTTATTTTAATTAAATATATGTTGTTAAAGTTAAATCTTATTGTGCTACTATATTTGGCTTCCATGAACTAGATGATGAAGGTCGAATAAACAAACTTAGTTTATGAATATGCGAAAAAGTTAATGTATGTTGTTATAATGGTTTTAATTAAATGTATGTTGTTGTTAAAAGAACACATTAAAGTTAAATGTTATTGTCTTACTATATTTGGCTTCCATGGCTTCCATAAACTCGATGATGAAAGTCCAATAAAAAACTTTATCCTTATTCAAACCCACAATTTAATTGTACAGCAGTGAAATAAACATCAATACTTAAGGTTAATGACTACTTGTACCAGACTTTATTGGTTATTGTTTGTAGAAATGGATGCTAAAATGCATGGGGTGGAGGTGGATTGGCCCCACGCGGTGGATTGGAAAACGGTTGCCATCATCGTGGACGTTGAGACCACTTGCAGGCTTGCGGAATATGAAATGGATGCTAAAACGAGTGGGGTGGGGGTGGATTGGCCCCACGCGGTGGATTGGAAAACGGTTGCCATCATCGTGGATGTTGAGACCACTTGCAGGCTTGTGGAATTTCTTATTTTATGGAAGCTTGGGTTGTTGTGTTCTTCTTTGTTCGACATCGTGGATGTTGAGACCACTTGCAGGCTTGTGGAATTCCATATTTTATGGAAACTTGGGTTGTTGTGTTCTTCTTTGTTCGATTTTGTTGCTGGAATAGAATTGTGAATTTCTAATAGAATTGTGAATTGTGTGGTGTTAGACACAAATACTATAGTTGTAGAGGAATACTACAGTAGTTCTCTATCTTCAAACAAGTAAGAAGACTACATGACATTTTTCATTCAAAGTATGAATTGGCATGTACTTTTTATGTGAAGTTTTAATTAAAGATATAGAAGGAGCTTAGATACAGAAATAGTTGAATAGTTGAACCATAGTGATAATAACAAGGTACGAATAACTATTTAGGAATTACTTCATGCAGAGGTTGGTAAAGTTTTAGATTAGTTAAGAACCTAATTAAGTTGGAAATACTTTTTATAAAAAAGAAAAGAAGTTTATTATTGTTTATGAGAATGATCTTGTTATCTGAAGAGGAAAAGCTCACGGCATGACCACATGATTTCCTAACTTCCAGAGAGTCGGAGAAAAATAGTTACTTCCTACCTCTAAGGGATTTTAATAAAGGAAAAGCTAGAGATTAGAATAAGCCCATGAACAATATTTCTCTTATTCCAGGTTTGTGGTGTGAAAGAAGAGTTGGAGAAAAATAGTTACTTCCTACCTCCAAGGGATTTTAATAGAGGAAAAGCTAGAGATTAGAATAAACCCATGAACAATATTTTTCTTATTCCAGGTTTATGGTGTGAAAGAAATTGTAGACTGTTGATTATTGTGGACATGATCTTAGTATTAAACCATGTTGTTGGTTACCATGATAAAGAGGAAAGAACGGAAACAATCTTCTAACTGGAAACATATTTATCTGAGAAGCACTCTTAACATTACATTGTAATAAAGTTTATTTCCTGAAATAAAAGGGAATAAGCAAGAGCACAAACAGATAGGATAGAAAATGGGAATTACGGAGAAACAGTTTCTCACAAGGCTAGCATGAGAAACATGATATAGATATGGGAGGTTAATACTATGTAAATCTTTGCATATTAGAAAATCAAGAGAGTCAATACAAGTATATACGTAAGCCATATGGAACCTGTAGCCTTAAATAGTTACTGTTTGCAAAAGGAAGATGCATATTAAACATGAAACCTGCAAACTTCACGATAGGCTGAATGAGCAATGAATTGCATTCGAAAATATTACCACACGCTAATAATTAAAAGATTTATGGTGATTCGGAAAAAAAACAGAAGTCACTCATTTAAAGAAACGTGAATAGTTGTTGTGCATGTGGAGTCTATATTATCTCAATGGAGGGTCGGCACATCGACATATTTTGGCACGGAGGTAAAAGATCAAATAACAAAGTAAAGGTAATGGCGTTGGTACGTCTCCTATTTTCTGTGACTATCTTAACATTCAGGATCTGCAAATATTTAATAATTTAAAGGTTATAATTAATCATGTAAGGTTTATACACTCCATAAAAAACTACAACCTTTTGGGATGGTACTTTTTGGGATGGTTGAATAGAATAGACTCAATCTAAAATAATTTGATGGACTATTCTATCAACCATATAGATAGAGAAAGAAACAAAGTTGTTGATTCTCTATTAAAAAAGGCCTTGCTTCTCAAAACGAATTCTGGAAGATGAGTATATCAGTCAGGGGACAAATTGCACCATATACAAGAAGAAGATGAGTATATCAGTGAGAGGACAAATTGCACCATATACAGGAATTCATTCTCCCGGATACCTAACTCACTCACTCCTCTCCTCCAATCTGGTATGTACCAAGTACCCTGTTCTGTGTTTTTCCTTTTCTGCTTAGTACTTCATATTTTCTGATCCTGCTTTCTGCTGATGGTTCATATAATGCCTCTATCTTATTCTACTGATTCATATAATGCCTGTCTTATTCTGATCATTTTGATGAGGATTTGTAGTAATGGGATCTGATTTTGTCATTTCTCTATTATGTTTTGGATAGCCTTATTTGGCACATCTATATGGTCAACATAACTGACATGATGTACAGTTTTATATTCCTCATAATGAATGAATAGTAATCTAGCTTTTTTCGTGCGGAACAAAATAGAAAACATGAATAGTGATTTAATCTGTGAAGATTTCATCGGCAAATTAAGATATGTTTCTGTGTTGGGAATGGGTTAGTTACAACGCCAAGAAGTGGCTTGTCATTAGGAACAATTCCAAAACCCTCCAGACTAACATAATCGAGAGAGAAACCCTGAAAATAAGCTTCCTCTCTTTACAGCAAATGAGAAAACACTTAATCCTGAAAAAAATGAGAAAACACTTAACGCTGAAAAATTTGGGGAATTTCGATACCCTATTCGGGATAAAATTCGTTTAAATTTCACACAGGAATAGAAAAACAATCCCTTAGTTATTAATGCAATTTCCAGATAAGTAAAAGCAGTTATTGAACGCCATACAATGGATTAATCCTATATCTGCCAATCAGTACACATGAAAAAATATCATAAGGCAACTCTCATTCACTAATGAACTCTGTTAATTAGCACAAAAAGAATGCAGAGAATAATCAAATGCGATACAAAATTTAATAGTGTGAAATCGAATGGCGTAAGACCAAACTCCAAACCACAGTTCGAATTCCCATCACACAGTTCTTGCATTAGAATGTTTACTAGGAAATTTTCAAAACATTGAACCAAGGAACAATTCGCCATAGCGTTCATACATTCACTGGTGGAAAACCCAAAACGGTGTAAGAACCTAAGTTAAGCACAACATCTGTGAGCTTAAGATAATTTAAGACTTGATCCAGTTCATGAAACATTTTGCCAATACAATAAGACCCTAGCCCATGCAATTCTTAGAAGAGGAAACAATAAGACCCTAGCCCATGCAATTCTTAGAAGAGGAAACAATAATATAACCTGGAACAAAGCTGGCATAGTTGCAAAGGTACCAACTTCTCCAGTCTGCAGTGCAAGTTGTGCCCAAAAAGTTATCACTTCAACCAAACAACCAGAATTATCCTTAATCAGAGCCGTGATATGAGGGTAGTATGAAATATAACAAAAATAACAATAATAAACCTTGGAGGGCACCGCAGCCGCAACTAGCACTTGCAGAGAGGAATTAAATTGTGAATTAAAATCGAATTTAGTCTTAACAACTAAATTCAAGTCTTGGAGAAATTCAACTGAATTTAGTCTTGGAGAAATTCAAGTTAGAAGTCTTTCTAAAGTTATGCGAGAGTTATCACTTAAATTAAGGAGATAAGATTGAGTTATATTTGAGTTGTAATTAGTTAACTCAGTTTACTGAGTTAAGTCTAGTTAAATTAGTTCCAAATTGTTTGAGTAACTAATAGTGAGTTAACAGTGAGTTGATGTATTAATGCTACTCCACTTAACTGAAGATTCTCTCATCAGAAACTTATGCATGTCTATTTTGAGAAAGACCCAATTGAGATCAATGTCAAGGATAGTGTACTATCAGTTGCACGTGTTTTCTCATGGAGAAAACTCATGCATGCAGTCAAGGATTCATCCTTGAGGATTATGCAGTTTTGAAGGTTGTTTTTCCATTTGGTAATAGACTAATCATCCACAAGGAAGGTTGTTTTTCCATTTGGTAATAGACTAATCATCCACAAGGAAATAGGACCTTGGAGGGTAGAGAGGAACGCTGGAGAGAAGCCAAGATTGTCTATGAGCATCTGTGAGGATTGTAGTGAGAGCTTGCTAGCTGTGAGAGCATGTATGATAATACAATAGTATGGGGTTTTTATCTGAGACTTTCCCCAAAGTATTTTTATCTGAGACTTTCCACAAAGTATTTTGATGTGTATTGTGTCGTTGATTCTTCTTCTTCTAGTTATATTGTTCAGCACGATCTTTAAGCGTCCACAAATTGATAGTAGAAGATAGTAGAAGTAGGTTATAGTACTCTGTTTTGATTTATATTGCATTATCAGATTAACCTATCACAGATTTTCTACACCTTCAACATCCGAAGTGCCTAGAAAGATTAAACAAGAAGGAAGCTAGTCAGCCTGAGGTTGCAGAGCTTACCCAACATGGCGACAGAGAAAATGAGCGGATTTTCGTGGAGTGGGTAGACCTCGCTTACCCTAACGAAAACTAGTGGAATTGGAACCGTCTAATTAAACCCTGGCAGATCAATGGTGGACATCAACCCTAGCTCTTTCATCGATGAACATTGTCAACACACACATAACAACTGGCATATAAACATTGTGTACGAGGCAACGGTGGCACACTGTCAAACCACCAGGGCACTTTGTAAATTAAGAGGCATATTAACTATAATATACTCTGAGAAAAGAGCATCATAACTCAAGGTTTTATGTCCACTTACTTTTCAAATTAATATTAACTTAGAAATTATTAATATTCAAATAATGAACTTTTGTATTATACTTTTGTTTATTGTATTATATTGGAATAATTAACTTTTGTATTAATTATATATATATATATATATATAATAATTGAATTAACAATGAGGGTAATTATTATATATTTAACTTGTTCATCTTTGAGGAAATGTTTCAAAAAATGGTTCTTGCACAGTGGTTATAAATTTTAATAATTTAGAATTTTTATGTTGCACTCTTTTGTTTAATCTAATATTGAAGTATATAGAAAGCAAGTAAAGATCAAAATGGATTGTTTTCTTAATTCATTTTCAAATTAAAATAATCAATGAATGTTGTTTCTATTGTCATTTAACGTTTTTTTCTTTTCTTTGCAGTATAGAAGACAACTTTTCCTTTGTTGCCAACAAAGGTTGTTGCTTTTTGTATGGATACTGATATTTGGAAATTTATCCCCTTTGACATTATTAAGCTTCTCTTTCATTGGCTTCCTTTGTTGGTGTTGATGAAATTTAAGTTGGTTTGTAGACAATGGTGTCTTGCTTTGGAAAACCCACTTTTTCTTGCAGCTTGTGATCGATGTCGTGAGAAAAAGTTAGGATTTATTTCTTTCTCCACTCATTTTCCCAATTATTTCTTCCTAGCATCATACCTTAACAATGGTGATTGCTTGTTGACTATGGTGTTTCCTTTTCTTCATTCTGCATACAGAATTAAATGTACAATTAGATCAATGATTCTCTTTAGCACACTTGGAAGTTATTTGCATACAAAAAACTATTTCATTGTCAACCCTTTTACGAAGACGTTTAGAAATGTTGGGCTTCTTAGTGTTGGGGATCGAGGTTCTTCTCTTTATTTCAAAAATGCAGTCCATGAAATTATGAATGGGTGTTTTTGAAACATGTTTGTGAAAGCATGGACTCACATTTTCTCATTTGTAGTAGTGTTGACAATGTTTGGAAGAGGACAGAGCTTCCATATGGTGGTGTAACTCCACCAAAGGAGCCTATCTTATTTGAAGAAAAGTTTTATTGAGTATATCTAGACAGGGATTATGAAGATTACCCTACTTATGGCCATAGAAGAGGTAGGCCTCCTCACCTACCCTGGTATGGATTAGGCACAAAGTGATTTGATCCAAGCATCCCTTGAAGACATCAACACCAAGTTGTTAACCTCGAATTTGTTGAGCTTCGATTCGTGGAAAAAAATCACGCGATCTCAAGAACATCTTGGGTCGCCTTCTCAAAGACAAAGAAGAAAGCTCGTTGGTGATAGAGGCACGAATCTTGGACCTAGACTTCTCTTTCAACATCAGCCTGACTTCCTCCTCTCAGTATAGGTCGCCTAGAATTGATATTGATAACCTCTCTCAATGAGATCCTCATGGGATTGATAGGCCGCCTACACCTGCTCATCGTGCAGAGGATCTTCCCTCCACATCTGGACTTGAAATATTTTTAAAGAGGATGACACACTGGTGATTGATGTCATTTGTAGAGTGTCTCATTTTTTCCTAGATTCATTGATATGTAAGTTAACTAACATCTCATCATAAGAACTGCAAGGAACCCTTCAAAGCTTTCAAAAGGACAAGAACCCAAGTCCAAATGGTCTATCTAGAGAATTATTTATCAAGTATTATGATTTCATTAAGGTAGATGTATGCAAAGTAGTGGAAGCAACTCAAATATTGGGGAAGGTACTAGCTACCTTCAGCACCACATTCATTGCACTTATCCCAAAGATAAACAAATGGCCCATGAGTTTTAAGAACATTCACCCAATCTCACTTTGAAATGGTATCTATAATATCATCTCCAAAAGCATATCTAGTTGGATCAAAGGAACTTTCTCTAAGTAGGTTTCTCTAGAGTAATTCGGCTTCCTTAAAGGGTGTCAAATACATAAGGAAGTTGGTGTTGCCTAGGAGGGGTAACAAATGGTGAAAATAAAAAATTTGAAGGCCATGACAGTGAACTTTGTTTATTCCAAGGCCCTTTCAATAGAGTCAGCTGTATTTTCCTTTAACACATTCTAATCCATCTGGGATTCAATCTACACTTTATGCTCTAGGTTAGAGTTTGCATATGTTCCATGACCTTTGCAATACTAAATAATGTATTTGTTAGCATAATAATCCTAAAGTTATAGTCTAAATAAATAATTTTAGAAATTAGATTATTCTAGATTGTGTGTCAAATAAGAAATTTAGTTTGATATGCAAATGACACCTATTAGGAAAAAAAGAGAATAAAGTAGATGAAATGGAGTATAAAGTAGGTTTATTAGGCTGGATTAGTATTTTTGTTAAGGCAAAATAAGCAATAAAAAGTGCACACAACAAGTTGCATATCTGACGATAGGAGAAAATGTTTCCTCATAGTCTAGTCCCTCTTTTTTGAAGAAACCTCTTGCCATCAACCTTGCTTTGTACTTCTTGATGCAGCTATCTACGGCACACTTGATCTTGAAGACCCATGGAGAAGTGACCGTTGACTTCCCCTCAAGCTTCAATACTAAACATCACTCCTCGTGATGGAACTATACTCTTGCATTATGGCATCCCTCAAAACCTGCAATTTTTGGCCTCATCAAAGGTAGAAAGCTCGGACTCACTTATGTTGCTTATCAAGGCCATATAACTAGAAAATATGGTTGGTGGTCTACTCTCCCTAAAATTGCTTCTAGGAGCCTCCACATGTTCCTCAACATCTTTCAATGTTTGCTCAACCCATCTCCACCTTCTCCTAGTAGAGCTCAGAGGAACATCTCGTTCTTCCTCCTAATCTGAAGGATGTGCCCCTATTGTTGGTGATGTTGGTCCTTGCTCAACCTTTAGAGCCTTTCGCTCTAGTCCTTTTTCATCCTACCTTCCTTAAATTTGACGTCTCTCGCAACCACTATCTTCCTTTGTCTTGGAATTTTGATCTTGTAAGCCTTTGAAGTCTCAATAAATTCAACAAAAATGCCCCTCTTTGATGAGGGCTCTGATTTAGTCCTCTTCTCTAAAGGAATGTGGACATACACTGGACTATCAAGATGCACAAATGACTCACCTTTGGTTTCAGTGCTGTAAAAGCCTCCTCAAGAGTCTTGTTGTGTAAGTACACGGTCGTATTACATGCCTCCACCCACGAGAACATGGGAATATATTGATCATGGATCATGGCCTTGGTTGCTCCAACTATAGTCCTATTATTCCTCTTTGCCACTCCATTCTGCTACAGATTGTAGGGCATTATTAACTATTTCTTGATTCTTGCTTCGTTACATAAATCCTTAAACTCATTAGAGGTATACTCACCCCCATTTTCTAATCTTCGGACCTTTATCTTCTTCCCATTTTGGTTCTCCACAAGAGATTTGAACTCTTGAAACCAACTATAGACCTCATCCTTGGCCTTCAATGTTGTGTGTGGAGCATGATTGTTCAGAGGTCTTTGTTTCAGCCAGATGTATACCCCAAGAAGTTTGTACACCCCTCCACGCAGGGGGGTGTAGGGGGGGCTTGTCCCCCCCCCCGGGGGTCTGGGGGGCCGATCCCCCCTGGCTGGGGGGTCCTGGGGCCAGCGGTCCCCCAGCGGGGGCTTGGGGGTAGTGCCCCCAAAGCTAAAAACAGATGTAAAATTGCCCTGTAAAAGTATAGTAATTTATATTCAATCTAGTCCGTTCATTAGGCAGATGATCTGACGGTAGAACATATGTTTAGTTTAGGGTTTTTTGCCCTAGAAGGAAACCCTTCTCTTTGTATGAGGGCATTGTATTGAGTTTGTGTAATATGTGTGTATTCTGTGAGCGAGAAGCAGAGAGGTTAGGCTGTGAGAGAAAACAGAGGATATTACAGCGGATTTGCTGTAGGTTGTGTCTCTTCATTTTGCTGGATAATAGAAAGGAAGGATTGGCTGTTCGGGGTGGACGTAGCCCAAACTGGGTGAACCACATATATCTGTGTCTCTCTTGTTTTAATCATTTTCTGTGTTTATATTTCTACAATATTTTATGTGTTCCATTGCTCCGTAATATATAATTTTATAACAACTGGTATCAGAGCCAAAGGTCTATTTGGCTAATAAACTCGCAGGAAATAAGGGTTCCTGGTTCGAGTGGGAGCAATGGCGGAAGATGGTAAGTTTAGGGTCGAGAAATTTAACAGCCAAAACTTCTCACTGTGGAAGATGCAGATGGAAGATTATCTGTATCAGAAAGATCTATACCTACCATTGGGCAGAAAAATCAAAGATGCTGACAAGTATGACAGATGAAGAATGGAACCTTCTCGATAGAAAGGCACTTGGAACAGTACGGCTGTGCCTCGCAGCGTCGGTCGCCTTCAACATTTCGAAGGAAACAACGACAGAGGGTTTGATTAAGGCGTTGAGAAACTATATGAAAAACCCTCAGCCTCAAATAAGGTATTTCTTATGAAATAGTTATTTAATATTAAGATGCCGGAAGGTGGGCTTGTTGCATACCATTTAAATTATTTTAATACTCTTACAAGTCAGTTGTGTTCTGTAGGGGTAAACTTTGATGATGAAGTTAGAGCTATATTATTCTTTTGCTCATTGCTAGAAAGTTGGAGTGATTTAGTAATGGTCATTAGTAACTATGTTTCTGGATCTAGTACTTTAAAGTTTGATGATGTTTTCGGTGCTATCCTTAGCGAGGAAATGTGATGGAAAAGCTCCGGTGAGACATCGGGTAATGCTTTGAGTGCAAAGTCTAGGGGAAGAAAAATGGAAAGAGGAAAGAGCTCAGGATATCGCAGCAAATCAAGGAAAGGAAGATCCAAGTCTAGATCGGGAATAGTGTGCTGGAAATGCGAAAAGAAAGGACACCTAAAGAAAGACTGTAGATCTCAGAAGGGAAAAGAAGGAGATGCACAGCAAGAAAACAATCACGAAGCAAATGTGATAGGTGAGGTGTTACAAGATGCTTTGATTCTTTCTTTCAAAAATATTACTGATTCCTGGGTGGTAGATTCAGGGGCCTCATTCCATGCCACACCTGATAAGAAATACTTTCATGACTATGTTCAAGGAGATTTTGGACAAGTTCGTTTGGGTGATGATAAACCCTGTAAAATTGTTGGAATGGGTAAGGTTCTTGTAAAACAGCAGAATGGAAACCAATGGCTACTAAAGGAGGTAAGGCATGTTCCAGATCTAAAGAAAAGTCTGATTTCAACAGGGCAGTTAGGCGGTGAAGGTTGTGTGACAACTTTCACAGATAAAGCTTGGAAGGTCACCAAAGGAGCCCTGGTAATAGCAAAAGGCGAAAAGGTTGGTACATTGTATTTATGCAATGGTTTTTCTAACTCTGTTAATGCTTTAACTTCCAAAGGAGCAGATGCAGCATTATTGCATCATAGGCTTGGACACATGAGTGAAAAAGGGATGAAGATTCTTCACTCAAGGAATTTGTTGCCGGGTTTGAAGAATGTTGATTTGGACTTCTGTGAGAATTGCATTAATGGAAAACAGAAGAGAGTCAGATTTCTCAGAGTTGGGAAAGAAAAGAAGAATGAAAAATTGGAGCTTGTGCATACAGATGTATGGGGACCTGCTCAGGTATCATCTCTCGGTGGCTCTCGTTATTATGTTACTTTTATTGA
>APFE030627972.1:0-11971 GCA_000404065.3 Pinus taeda | reverse complement strand
CGTAATTTTGATATATCATGTTGCATTTCTTCCTCTTCTTCATGAGTCATGCTAGAGCTTTCAGGTCGCCTACTAGGTGTTTCCATTTTCTTTCTTCGGGGCATCAATTACTGATAATAGTGCTTCACCATGCCCTTATGGAACTTCATGTTCAAAATCCATGACACTTATGGTGTAGTGGGGAACATACACTATAAATTAAAATTGATTTAAACAAACTATTTTTGGCATGACATTTTACATTATTCTTGATGCTAGCATATTAATAAATATGATAAGTTTTACACTAAATTATGTATTTTTAAATATTTATTTAGTGTTAGGGATTTTTTTAGGTTGCAATATATAAATGTTTAATTAAAAAAATTAAAAGGCTAATTATTTTTTGTCAACCAATTTACACTTAGACGATAACGTAACTAATTTTTTATATATATTAAAATTATTAATTTTTGTTAAAATTTGTTATAGAATAACATTAATAATTATGATAAATTCCTACCTTAAATCTTGTTCAACTTGAGATGTTCTTGGGTTTTTTGTGTTTAGGAATGACCATCCTTAACATAAAGAATTCATAACTACAATTAACTTACATGATCACTTGTTATTCTGAGACCCTCACAAGCTTTCCAAAGGCAACAATAATCACTTCAGGAAATAGGAGAAAGAAAGAAAGAAAATTTTAACATCCTCGAGGCTAAAGATAGCCTATGGACCTCTTTTAGAGTGCAAAACTTCAAAAACAATATGCACTTCAAGATATTTAATCCTCTATATATGCATTTAGCATGTGTAACTTTTCATTTTAAAAACTGGATTTTTGAATGTATAAATGGATACAATGCCTTGAAAGTTTACTTGGACATTTGGATTGTGTAAACTACACCACATAAATTTGAAATTTCAACAAATCTTTGCTAGACAAAATTTAAATTTAAATTTAAAACATAAATTAATGACTCCAAATTAATTTAAAATTTTTAAAAAGAGATAACTAAAATTTTAAAACAAACTCCCTTCTTTACGTTGATTCCAGAATATCCTCTGAAGGTCATAGAATTTAGTCATTTCCTCTGTGCAATTACATTTTTTTTTGGGTGATTGCCCACTAGGGCCTATGGTAATGTTTCTCTTCATTACCTTGTATGTTATAGCTTGGATATAATATGTATATAGAAATTTGACATAGTGGTATGATTGGAAAAAATGATTTAGCTAGGTGGTTCAAGCAACATGTCACACAGACATCCACCCAAGTGTGAGACACATTTCTTCCTCTCCATCCTCCACCCTTTAGATTGTTATTTTTCCTTTGCTACAACATTTTGCAATAACATCATAAACATATTCCATTCCTTCAGAGTATATTTACACCTTTATGGACACTTATATGTATTTGGTATATAGCCTTTGCAATTTACAAAATAACGTGGATAACACATTTTATATAAATTAAAAATTGTAAATTATATCGTGGAGGTGACATTTGGTTGCAAGTAATTTTACACTGTAAAAGGGTACTACACACTCAACACCATACTACCAAAACAAACAATGACACCGCGAACATGATGAGGAAAAATCACTGGTTTTAGGTCTATTGAATTTTCAAAGAACCAGTCTTAGGTGTATGAGATATACAACACACCACGAGCTTTGCATGTAATAACGACAAATATGCTTTGTTGCTCATTTTTCTTGCTCGCACGTCAACCATTGAATGGATTTAATGTAATTCAAGATCTTTTGCGTACCCAAATCAGTGCTCCTACGAAGTTGAACTCAACAGTTTCTAAGCAATGACTAAAAGTTCATAGCCCCCATTCGTTGCTTGCATGTAACTTAATTAGACCCCTTGTTTTCAAGGAAAACCTTGGAAATCAAGGGATTTGATTTCGAGGATTTGTGAGTCTTTTGATGGATAGTTCTAGTTTTGCAGACATCAAAATCTTTGTTGATGCATATGAAGATGTAATAGCGGATGGTAATATAGTTTTTTTTGTGATGTCTATTTTTTTCGCTTAAAATTAATCTCAAGGATGCCATAGTAGTGAATTAGCGAATTGTAGCCTGCCAAATCATTACAACAGAGAAGGAGGAAGAGCATGCATAATTATTATTGCAATAGATTCCAATGCACCTTAGGGAAGAATGCCAAAGCCAAAGTATAATAGTCTAAATTAAAATTAACAAGTGCAACTCCAAAAGAAATGTAAGAATAACTGATAAGAATAGGAAGTACTACACAAGATGTTGCCTCTACTACCAAAATATGCAAGTGTTGACCAGTTACAAAAGGGGTTACGACCACTACAACTCCAAGTGAAATCCATAGATAAAAATCTTCAAATGAGTGGGATATCTCATATTCTCAGCCAACATTGAAAGTTTTAGTGTCTCCCCACTCCCCTTGTAGATCCCAATTTGTGTTCTCTTCATTAAATTTTTTAGAGCCCGAACAAAACTTAGTGCACTTAGCTCCATTGTCTCAAGTAGACAACCACATTTTAGGAAAAATTAGGCATTAGCTCCCTATGTTTGCAGCAAATTCCCATGCACTTTCCCCTCCTTGCTAGAGGACCTCCAAAGAAATCCACATGTGGTAGAGAAAGTACCTGCAAATGACATAAAAATCATAGCGAGAGTACACTATAGTTAGAGGTGAAACAAGGTTGGTTAATTTCTATGTCTATAAATTCAGAAATGAACACGCATGTGCTTTATACATGGAAACCACCAATAGGGATCAAATCTCTCGAGATACAAACCTCTTTTTTGAGTGCAAAACTTAAGGAAATGTTTGAACCTCAAGAAATTTGATCCCTCTTGGCACTTGATAGATCCAAGGTTAAGACTCATTATATATATATATATATATATATATATATATATATATATATATCTTATATTATATATCTTTGTGTTTCTTTCATATTCCCTCTCTCTTTCTCACCCCACAAACATTCACACACTCTCTACATATTTGTCTCTCTCCTCTCTCCCTCACTCTCTCTCTATTTGTCCCTTGTCACTCCCTCTCCAGCTTTCTGCTTTTATTTCTTTTTCATCCCTCCCTCTAACCTCCTCCAACTCCATGTCTCTCTCCCTCTCTTTTCCCTTCTCTCTCTCTCTCTCTTACTTTCTCTCCCTATCATTCTCTCCCATCTTCCTCTATCTCTCTCCCTCCTTCCATTCGCTTTCTCATAAATTTGATTCCATGATATAAAGACTTAATTGATTGTAAAATATTAAACCTATATTTTGGATTAATCATGTCAAAGAAAATACAATAATGAAAAACTTAAAATATGCACTATCTTTTCTCTATTATTGTTAGCCAATTTGCTTTCTCTGGTACCTTAGATTCTTAGTTAATATGGATCTATGATGATTCTTAATAATACTATTTATATTATATAAATTTCACATCTTTATATTTAAAAGTATTCTCATTTTTAATTTTATTAAAACCTTGATTTAATTTATATGAGAATATTTTTAGTAGTCAAGAGGATAGAGGGTTTAGATACATCTCAAATGTAATTATAACAATTTTCATTTTAGATTTAACTAAAAAAATGTTATAGAATAGAATTAAAATAAAATATTTTAATTGTGTAATAAGTTATGTTTTTTAGGCATGCGGTATTGATAAGTCATGGTATTGGTCCATGGTATTGTAAAAAAGTATATTTACATGTTAATAATATCCATGGTAAAGTGGGGTAAATATGAATGATTAAGAATCATGTCATATTGCTATAAATATTTTGAAAATGAAATAAGATATGGTTTTTGGGCATGTGGTGTTCATAATCCATGGTATGAGCCGATGTTATTGTAAGGAATCCTATTCACAAGTTAATAACAAAATCAAAATGTAACAAATTGACTTTAAATTTAACTTTTTATTATTAATTGAGCCAACATTTACATGTTTACACACATCGGGTTTTATATTACTTTTAACTTTTTATTTATTGCTTTTTAATGTTAATTTTTTGTTTATGACTTTCTTTTTTTAAGATTAGTTTAGTTCATCTATTTTAAATTCGTTTTTAATTGGGCATTTCCTAATCTTTCTAAATATAGTTCATGTTTAATGTTAAGATTTTTTAATAATATGATTTTTTTTTAATATATTTATTTCTATATAATGATGAATTAACTCACATAATAACTATTTTCATTAAATATCAATTTTTTTTGGGGATTCAATTGCGTTAAGTAAGTAATTCATCTATTACCATTTCCATGAGAGGTAGTGGGTTAGTAGTAACTCACTAATTTTCTAATTATTTTTGAGTAGTCCACTTAGCACTCATTGTATCGGGTGATGCTCACAAGGGTGAAGAAGTGGGATTGAAACGAGTGAAATGAATCACATAGCCTCAATCGTCACTTAGAGGTGAAGAAGTGGGATTGAAACTAGTGAAATGAATCACATAGCCTCAGTCATCACTTTCAAGGCTTTATTTTTCCTAAAATCAAGCCCACATAGCTTGCTACCCCATTTGCAAAACCTTAGAAAGTATTGTTCCTCCTGAACCATTCAAGTATAGTTCTTCTCAATACTTAAACTATTTTCATTGTTAATGTAACCCTAAATTATAATGAACTTGATTATTATTAATAAATTCATATTAAAAACTATTCAATTTTTCAAAGAATTAACTTTTAATTCTAAAAATTATTTAAACAAAATTAATAATCCATATAAACTTTTAATATTTATAACAACCTAGATCCATATTAACCTTGGATATTTCAAGTGAAGAGAGGGATTAAATCTCTTGAGATACGAACCTTAAAGAGATTTGGTCCCTCTCGTCACTTGGGGTTAAGATGGATCTAGGTTGATTTATATATACACATATACTATATCTAGGATGGATCCATCTCTTTCTCTCTCTCTTCCTTTCTCTCCCACTTCCCTGTGTCTGTGCCCCCAATCTCTCTCTATTTACCTTCCAACGCCATCACTATCTTCCCCTGTTATCCTCTTTGTCTTCCCTCCTCTCCTCTCTCCCTCCATCCTCAATTTACAATTTCACTCCCTCTCATCTACCTCAATCTATATGTCTTCATTCTTTCCTCCCTATCTCCATCCCTCTCCATCCCCTCCTCTCTCATAATTCCTCTCTCTCCCTCTCTCTTACACCTCCCAGTCTCTCTCTCCTTCCCATTACTCTCTCTCTCTCCACCTCCATCTATGTCACTATCTGCCTCCTTCTCTCCTCTTTCCCCCTCTACTCTCTCTCAACCCCCCTCTCCCTCTCTCTCTCCATCCATGTGATGGAGAATTTTCACTCTATGAAATCAATGATATATGTAATGTCTAAAATATTTTACTTTCTAAACTTTTTATTGGGAAATGCGTTAGCATTACGAATTAAAATTATGTTTATTTTTCAAATAATATTTATTTTTATATTTAAAATTACTATTTCTCAATTTTATTGGACCATTCTTTGAAGGAGTTATTGCAGCCTTTGCATAACATATTTCCAAGCTAGTAATTTTCTTACATATTTATGCCACAATTTATGGATATGGTTGTAATATTCATGCATGTTTTTTTAGATATTTGTGTAGTGATTTTTTTATTTTTTTAAGCTTTGTAGGAAAACCATCCAAAAATAAAATATTTGAAAATAAATTATACTCAAGTAAATACCATATTTGCCATCAATTACTTCCCATCATAATTTAAAAATCTTTGCATAACAAATGAATAGGAATAAGATGTAAAAAATATACTTGTGTAAAATTGCTAGTGGTTATTAGCCACCAAAATGAACGAACAATTTGCTTATCCAATTCACATCTCAATTTATTAGTTAGTTCCAAAGAAACACCATAGGATGATTTGTCTATCAACCATTATTAATTTAGTGTTCACCAATGTAACTTATAATTATTTATGTATTTTTTCCCATAGCATAATTTCTAACTTAAATTAGAAGAGCTTATAATATAACAAAATAAATTTTATTATTTTTATTATTAATTGAACCAAATTTAATATTTTATATTAACTCTCCATTGCTCAACCTATATTTTTTAAATTTTTTTATTTTTTAATTAAACATTTAACTATTAAATGTTTATTAAATATTTACACATACTGGAATATTTATTTATATTTATTATTTAAAAATAAATATATTATATTAATTTATTTCAAAGTAAAATGAATTTATTATCAAGCTTGAGCTGTTTGTACACCATAATGTTGCACACTTGAATCTGAGACGACACCAACTAAACATAATGAAACTTAGAGCGATAACCTTAAATATGATATATTATATTTTAAATAATTTAACAATGTTTTGTTTGAATATAAAATTGGATCATAAATATCTCTTTTCATTACATAAATTTAGAAGAAATATATTTGCCTTTTCTGTAACTATGGCATTGCATAGATTTAATTAAAATATTTTATTTAGACGCAGTCTAGTTTTGACCATAATTATTTTGCAGTTGTTATTTTTTTTAATAATCAGATAACTGAAATGCAAGAACCGAATTTTTTTTTATTACCTACCTGAATTGTTGTCGACTAATCTGCTGTCTGCTTCTGTTCTCCTGTTGAAGTTGATTCGATTACTGGGAAACCAATTCCTCCCAGCCAATCCAGCAAGCTTCTGTGAAGCTTACTGCCCCCATGCCCAGAACTTTAGGTCAATGCAAGCTCTCATTCCTCGATCTTTCTCTACCCTCTGTACTCCTTTGTGTTTTTTTTTTCCTTCTATTCCTTCTAGCAGTTTATAACTACGGGTATGGCGGTGGCCGCCCTCCCGCCTACAACCACTGGCTCCCTCCATGCTGCCACGCTTCTGTCCACGTCCCTCAGACCAGAAGCTCCTTCATCATTTATTACGAATTCTCTTATTACAGGTTTTGCCTCTATAATATATTACGTTTAGTTTATTAGATTTAGGTATTTAATTTTTAGATTTATAAAGTTTGGTTTGTATATATTTTTTTTTTGATATAAGGTTTGATTTATAAAATATAAAGTTTATTAATATTATAACAAATATAAAGTTTATTAATCTTTAATATAAAATTTCATAATTTTAACATATAGTTCACAACTTTATATTAGTTAATTGTTTTTATTATCTCTTAACTTTTATAGATGGTTGTTACATACACTCCCTCTTCAGAAAACTTTGTCCCGAAGTTAGAGTTTTATCTTATCTGATTACTTATGATAGTAATTAGTACCCCTCTCTTAGGTTTAAAATTTTATTCTAATATCAAGAGACTAAAAACAAAATTAGAGTTTTAGGTTTATGATTTTAATGAACATAGCCTGCTCCATCCCAGTCCCCAAGCTATTCTAAAATCAACCTATCCTTCTTAATCTCTTCTGCTCCCATCCTATCTGTCCTCTACTGGAGTATGCCATGGCGTCAGTTTTACTGACCCAACCATTCATAAACTCTAAGGTGACAGCGTCGGTTATACTGACCTGATTCCCAGTAGGCATTCGACAGTCATCATCACACGTCTAGGGGAGCGTGACTCGCACAGTCCTCCCATGACTTCAGGGTTCGGAGGATAAACGATGGGAAACACCTCCACCTCTCGTCGTAGAAATTAGGGTGAACACCCTATCATAGAATCACTTGGAGCTTTAATTGTTCTGAGGTTCTGTCATCACATGGTCATCCCGGTAATCGAATCATATACTTTCATCCGCAATTATACACTCACTCATGCATTCGGAAAATGTGCGTCAGCATATTCAAAATAACTCATGTATTATTCAGTATAACATATTTTTACCATTTTCTATGCATGTCTTTTGAATTCCATCTAAAATGTAGTCATTCCCTGAGTTCTATTGATCATATTGACATGTAAAAAATAAAACAAATTTACAATATCTAAATTTCTATTAGAAGTAAAAACCCCTTAACTGGCTTAACTTTCCTTTGACAACTATAATTAATAAAATGAATCACATATATCATTTTGGTATCCATGTACTAGCAGAATTTAAAGATATATTATGTCACAAAATTTCGCGTGTATCTATAATCATTCAAAATGTTTTTGGGTCTCTGATTGCAGTGGAGTAAAATATATACTAAACATAGTTTAAAGTTCTTCAAAATTGACATAGTCTAGGGTATCTTTGACATATGTCCTTTGTATTTTCCCAAGTTGCTGATACAGGACTATGCTTGTCCCATTGGACCTTAACTTGGTCCACCAGGCAGTTCCTCAGCTGTCGAACCTCAATGTTTATCAAATCTGTGGAACCTCAATGTTCATCAAATATGTGGACTAAACTTTCCTCCACAATAGAGTCTTGACATCAAATATACCTTTGAGCGAATTCAGTCCCCATATTTGGTTCAATCTTAGTCTTGACCATCCATAGTTCTACAAATATGTTTATAGCTTGAAACATAAGCCTCTTCCTCATTCCTTTGGTCAGCCCCTTGCAGTGCATCCAGAAGATTTAGTAGATATATCAGTCCATGACATAATATCTCTCAAAGTTCTTAAAGAATGATTAGGTTCTTTACTGAATCTCGATCATGAGAGTATAGTTCAGAGATGGCTCATATCTTGACTTCCTAACATAGATATGAAGGCAATTTTTGAACTTCAGAGAAATTTAAATAACAAGTCTCATTCATAACAGCTTCAATCCTTAGTTCCTTTGTTGTCATCAAAACTTCACTTACTTTTTATTATAAACTCATATGAGTATGCCCTAGTCCTTTACTCATGCTCGGTCTTCAAATCAGACGACTGACAGTAATGACTACTGGACAAGTGATAAATCTCAGCGTCCACAGGCCTGATCAAGCTCGGAATAGAGGTTTCAGACTAGGAAGTTAGGTCTTGTCCTAGGTTCTTCCTCTATTAAGCAAAGATTTAAAGGTTGTCCTATATTTTAGAACAGGTAAAATATCATTTGAACAAATGCTTTCAGAGATTTAACTGTGTCTTGCACATCAGCTCGACCATTTCTGCATAATGAATCACCAATGAAGGACTGTTTCCTTCCTTGAATATCCTTCCAACATTCCCAAAACCATTTCTATTACCAACATTATCCAATTCCAAATTCAGTTGCCCAACTTGTAGCCTAACAGGGATAACCACTGATGTACCAAGCTGCAAAGGAAGAGTTGACTATAACATTTCTACCCAATAGAAATTACGTTTGCATGTTTCTTCCCAGAAGGTGAATCTGCCTCCACCACAGGAATAGCGTCTGTAAAACTTATCTGGATATCCTGGATCTCTCCTTTATATAAGACTGTTGATCCATCTCCTCCAACCACATAAGGAATCATGAGTGGCAATTATGGCACTACCGATATATTTGGAATGGGAACATTTCTTAACTTGGGTACTTCAGAACTTCGAAAAGAATCAACCAAGACCAAACCTTGTCCTACTTCAAGTAGAAGATCATCAACATCTCTAAAATATGTTCAGTTATTACACCAAAACAATGAAAAATGCATCCTTCAACTGTCTATGGACCAACAGGGGTGGAAATCCTAAACAATGATATTATTTGAGATGCACTGACTAGAGGAGTCACACTCGAAGGAAATGCCTCAAAATTCTCAGAATTAACAGAAAGATATATGCTTCCAATTGTCAATTTAAATGTGCATGGTTTACTAGCTCCATTACTACTTAAACAGGTTCGCCGACTATTCAGATAATATCCTAAAAGTATGCCATCTAGCTGCTCATGAAATTCAACTAATCGCTTCCTTGTATCCAATTGATAAAAGAACTTTGCATCCTCATTTCGTATAAGGAAGCTTACCAAAATTCCCGAAATGTGTTTCCAGCATTTTGGGATCAAGTTCTTGATGCCATAACTCTTCAATGAATGGATATAACAGCTGGAGCCCCCAAGTTATGTAGCAGAGAAACAATAGATCTGGCATCAAGCCTTCTACGAACCCTCTTGCCAATAAATACTTCTATAGTAGGTGCATCATAAACCTAGGCAAGAGAGCCTGAATGTTGAGGTTTGAGGACGGCTACAGCACCCTTGATGTCGGGGTCAATGCCGAGCACCCAACCATTATCTGAATAACTGGGAATGGATAGAGCCATCCAATTGGAGTATATGGGTAACCTCCATAAACCAGCAACAAGCTTGATCAAATGAATTGGTAGCGGATATGTGCTTCAAGGAACAATAGGCAAGATAGTGATCGCTGGAGGCTAGGAAGTATACAAATCCTCAGACGGGGTTCAAAGAATGGTTTAAGTTGTCCCTAACTTGCATTCAATTTCCATTTTATATAACTGACAATTAAACACCAAGACTAACTACAGTAACATTTATCGATTTCAGAAAACTAATGCGTGGTTTTTCCCCCATTTTCGCTGGTTTGGTGCTGCCATTCGTATTGAAATTGCACAATGGCAACTACTTACAGTGAAACCTGCTTCCAATGACTTTCCGACATGGGAACACAATATCTTTGTAAGTGTACAACGAGTTTAATTATTTGACATGTAACCTATAGTGAGGCTACTATATAACTCTTCAGAGCACATATACATATATAATCTTACACTAATTCTGCGTTAGCTGATTTTCTGAGAAATTAAGGGCAAACTCCTCAGCAATTATCAAAATCTTTGCTTTTATCATGATATTAAAGCCATGCCTATACTAACTATCTGATCTTAAAGCAATGGGTTAGTTCATTATTTTTTTTTTATTGGAACCCTATGATGGAGTGCAAGAAATCTCGCAGTGCTTTTTAATCTCCTTATTAATGTCAAGGTAATTTCTAACATATATCTGTGCTAGTGGGAGGAAGCTGTACCAATCTGTCAGCGTCGTACAGCCCAAGGCTTGTCTCTGCCACCTCTGCCTGTATGCATCTCGCGGTCATAGCAGAGGAAGAAGAATCGCCAGCGGATAACGAGAGCAGCCAATCGATACTAAGCTCTTCCTTCTCCTTTTTGAGTGAGATTGGGACCTTCTTGCAGCGGCGCTTACGGAGTTTTATGCTCGTTGTGCTTTGCCCATTCCCCTCTTTGTGGTCGTCTACTTTGTTGAGGCTGAGAGTGAGGTCAGTGGTGGTGCAGGAGGTACAAAGGCATTGGCGGTGATGGTGTGGTGACCAAAGCATAGCATTGATGGCCTTGAAACCAAGTTCTGACCACCAAACCCCTGAACAGGGCGACCAAAATCTCCTTGTAGTGTAAGTCATAGACACAGACATCACACCACTAAACTTCAAAATCATCCATTAATCACGTGGTGATGCCTGCGCCTCCGGACCTAACCACAACAATAGAAAAACGACACAACGGACTGGTAAACGACACAACGGACTCGTACGGAAACCATAAACCAGAGTTCATAGGATTAAGGGCTCTGATACCATATGTAATAACCAGATAACTGAAATGCAAGAACCGAAAAAAAAAAATTTGATTACCTACCTGAACTGTTGTCGACTAATCTGCTATTTTCTCCTGTTCTCTTGTTGAAGCTGATTCAATTACTGGGAAACCAATTCCTCCCAGCCAATCTAGCAAGCTTCTGTGAAGCTTACTGCCCTCGTGCCCAGAACCTCAGGTCAATGCAAGCTCTCATTCCTCGATCTTTCTCTGCCCTCTGTACTCCTCTGTGTTTTTTTTTTTTCCTTTTGTTCCTTCCAGTAGTTTATAACTACGGGTATGGCGGTGGCCGCCCTCCCGCCTGCAACCACCGCCTCCCTCCATGCTGCCACGCTTCTGTCCACCTCCTCAGACCAGAAGCTCCTTCATCCTTTATTACGAATTACAGGTTTTGCCTTTATAACATATTACGTTTAGTTTATTGGATTTAGGTATTTAATTTTTAGATTTATAAAGTTTGGTTTATATATTTTTTTGATATAAGGTTGATTTATAAAATATAACGTTTATTAATATTATTTATAAAATATAAAGTTTATTAATA
>APFE030627967.1:0-21877 GCA_000404065.3 Pinus taeda | reverse complement strand
AAACCAAACCAAGATTGCTCAGTCCTAGCGGTAACCGATCAACTTGGGAACACATGGAATAACCTGCAAGCCTTGGAGTGAATTTTGTGTAGTTTCTGGGCTAAGAAAGTGTGGTTGTCCTTGAGGCTTTGCACGATTTTTGGACTGAAGCCCTGATTGTCAGTGAGAATTGCATAATTTCTAAGAGCAAGCCCAGTGATGGCCTGCATTGCGCAATTTCCAGAGGGAAGGTTACCTCACTATTCTACGCATTTCTGGAGAGCATCAGGCAACCTAGATGTATTGTGCAATTTCCAAAGGGAATGTTGGTTCCCTTCCAAAATTGCACAATTTTCCAGGTGAACATAAAAACCAAAAACTGACCAAGTTCCAGAATGTGAGCCTGCGGGTGGGAGGCAAACACGCTGGCAAGAATAGGTTGGTAAGCCACTAAAAATCCACTGAAGCATATGTACTTGGATAATGCAAGACATGCTGCTAAGGATGGTTGGTAAGGAGGCTCCAAAATGAAGCTAAGGAAAAATTTTGGAGGGTGGTTGTAGCCGCTACAACAAGTTCCTTTTGCACAACTACTTCCGTAGTCGCGAAAAAAATTCCTAAATAATAATTAAAAAAGAGACTTGTATATTTCTTATTTTAATAAACCATGCACAAAGCCTTCCACACATTCATTTAACTACATAACACTTTTTCTTCACACTAATGTAAAACATAGTTTATTTAGCACCCATGTCTATGCAAAAGAACCCCAGTTCTCCCACACATACTTCTTACTAATATTAATTGCATATTTATTAAGCCACCCTGTGACCTATCAAAAAAACCTGTAACAACATCAATTCTTGCATCATTGACCAGAGCACTAACGTAACAGTGCCCCGCAACTGCATGTCACATATATTGAAAACATGATACTAGCTTTTATAGTCCAACGATTACGATAATTGTTAAAAAAGATGATACTAGCTCCCTCTGCACCCCAGTTAGTGTCAGAGCACCCTTGTTTATGCAAAAGACCCTAATTCTCCCATAGATACTTCGTACTCTACACAATAAAAGATATGCATAAGGAAACCATATCAATTATTGCATCAATCATCAATATCATAGCACTCATTATGCAAAAGACCCTAGTTTTCTAGCACATACTCCATCCTCCTCACAAGGAAACATAATAATATTAATTGGACATTCCCGGGGGGCCTATGGAAACAACCTGTAAACCCATCAATTATCACATCATTGAACATAACACTAACATAACAATGTCCTACATCTGCATCAATTCTCGCATTATTAAGAAAAGCGCTAACATAACAATGACAGTGTCAATGCACTTATCAATCCAATGACAACTCACAAAATCACTTTTATTTTAATTTTAGAATGAATTGTGAGGCATTAGAAAAATAAAAATAAATAAAATGCCCTCCACCAAGGGAATTATGTCCAACCAGAGCTTCCTTGACCAATCAGAAATTAGAAATAACATTTGTTGAAAATTTAAAAATTATTTTTGAATTTATACAAAAATAGAAATATTAAACATTTTCCCAAAACTTTGGTTAAAATTGCAAAAACACAACCAAATAATTCACAGTCAATGCAACTTGACCATAAAACGAATGCTATGGTCCCTAACGAGGCAAAGCCTAATAAGCGTATAATTTTTAAATTGCAAAATAAAATCATTTTGTTTATCACTTACATAAATTTAATAATAATTTCTAGTTCAATCCCATATTGAGAAAATATTATGTGAAAACTAAAACAACAAACATATCCAACTATTTTCATTAATACATTCAACTTGATGAAGTCATATATATTTATTATTTTTTCTTTTTCCAATTATATTTTAATCACATTTCTTTTATTCATTTCTTTCTTATAATTATATTTATTCCCTCCTTTTATTATATTATTTTATTTCATTTTATAAAATTTTAAAATTTATTTAAATTAAAAATAAATATATATTTAATTTTAAAATATACATAGATTGATATAATTATTTTTAAATTTATATTTTATTTACATAGTTAATTTAAAAATAAAATTAATATTCTCAAAATAATATATTTTTCCATATAAAAAAATCAAATAATCCTCTAACTACTCTACCACACCCAATCTTTCTGCTTTGCGTCCATAATTACACCTCTTCTCCATAATTACATGAGCTAATCGATAGTTGCATCTCGACCACCTTTGTACCATCTTCACCAAGGTCTCTATGTCTTTCTTCCCCTTCACACATCTTGTCGTGATGATGAACCACACTAAGTGGTTTGAAACTCGTCGACCCAAAAAGTTTGAATCTGATTTACCGGATGTATTCTCATGAGTAATACACATCATGTCGAGCAAGTATAGGTCATGTGGTGGGGACAGTTTGTTGTCTTCATCTTTCTCCTTACTTGGATTAGCAATTCAAACTATGACATGTTAATATGTAATACAATTATTTATCTTAACTCTTTAGATTCAATTTACACATCATGTCCATGTCGAGCTAGTACAAGTAGTGTGGTGGGATGTCTTATTATCATCCTCCTCACTTAGATTAGAAGCTCAAACTATCACATACTTGTCAGTGATATCATTATCTATATTAATTCCTCAAATTCTTCAAAATAGCATGTAGATATTATTCGTGAATTATCTATCTTGATTCCTTAAATTCCTCAAAATACCATGTAAAATGTTATTAGTTAATATCCAATCAATACAATAAATCACATTTAAAAATAAATTAAAAAAGAGATGTTATTTGGAGACTTAGCTAATACCAAATCGGTATAACTCTGCTCGTTAACGAGCGAAGGAATTATTACACCACCTCAATAAAATTGACAAGAAAACTACACACGAGCCAAGGAATTATTACACCACCTCCGGTGTCTTCTCTCCGTCTTCACCACGCAGAAAATTTCGAGTTCGTCGAGAATTACTACGCCTCCTCTCGTCCTTCCAATGACTAAACTCCCTTCTCTCATCCTTTGATAAGTTTGTGTCTACCTCGTCTCCACCACCCCCACCCTTTCGGGTCGCCCTCAAGAATTACAGCGCAATAATTGCACGTATAAAAATATTTTTATATAAACATATAAAAAAATATATTTTGGGTTTTTTAACATTAAATATATATAAAAAAAATATTTTTATATTAAAAAATATAAAAAATATTTTTTATATAAACATATTTTATTTCAATAAATATAGAATTTAAAATAATTATAAGTAGAATAAAATTTTAAGATAAAAAGTTTATCTTTAAAACTCTAGTCATTATTGGTATTTTATATAGATGTATATCCAAAAAACTTATGTATCACCACCCCACCCTTTCAGGTCGCGTTCAAGAATTACAGCGCAATGATTGCACATATAAATTTTTTATATAAACATATAAAAAAAAATATTTTTTTATAAAATATATAAAAAAACTATTTTTATATAAATATATTTATTTCAATAAATATAGAATTGAAAATAATTATAAGTAGAAAAATTTTAAGATTAAAAAAGTTTATCTTTAAAATTCTAGTCATTATTGGTATTTTATATGGATGTATATCCAAAAACTTATGAAAGAATATTGAAGAAATCTAAAAATAGTTTATAACTTACAACTTTCAATTTAAAGGAAATACTCCCTACCATGTCCACCGGCAAGCTTTACCTCATTGCAAGTACAATTGACTAGGAATTATGTATATGAAGAAATTATACAACATGGACGCCAAGAGGTTTCTAAAATTGCTTGTTGCTTCTAGTTCTAGCCAAAACCCCCACCTTTGAATGAAATTGGGGAGGCATAAGGATGTCTAATCATGGTTGGATCATTGGGAAATAACGGAGGAGATTTTCTTGTAGAATCCAGATAATATTAAAAATATTGTTAATTCCAAATTTAAGGAGAAATTGTGGGACAAAAAAGAGCTAGAGGGAAAAAGAAAACTAAGATATTATAAGGAGGTGATTAACCCCAGTCTAGAAAACCAAAATTATGTATAAGAAGAAATTATACAACATGGATGCCAAGAGGTTCATAAAATTGCTTCTAGCTCTAGCCACAACCCCCACCTTTGAATCAAACTGGGGAGGCATAAGGATGCCTAATCATGGTTGGATCATTGGGAAATAAAGGAGGATATTATCTTGCAGAATCCAGATAATATTAAAAATATTGTTACTTCCAAATTTAAGGATAAATTGTGGGACAACAAAGAGCTAGAGGGAAAAAGAAAATTGCAAAAAAAGAAAACTAAGATATTATAAGGAGGTGATTGACCCCAATCTAGAAAACCAAAATTATCTGAGGTCAATTCCCAAAATGCCATCGGATGAAAGAGTTTGTCACCTACGGTATCCTAGGAGGGTTGAAGATGAAAAACATTTTTTCTTTAATGTTCCATTTTATACTCATATTCAATCTAATGTTCAAAATATCGGTCACACTACTAAGCACACCAAAAACACAAAAATACACACCCTCAAAAAGCAAGGGATGTCAGAAGCATGATGTAGTTCTTCATTGAGGGAATTTATATTTATAATTATATGTGACTATAATAAATGCATCATAATTAGCTAATTAGTTTTAACTATTTCCTTTAACTATCTCCAATAATATCTCCATCACTATCTCCTATGATCTTTCCATTATTTCTCCATTATTTTTTCAACAATATGCATCCCTATATTTACTAGATTTTCTCCACCTCTTATTACTCCTTTCCTTCTCCACCTCTTATTAGTCCCTGTCAGACCAGGCAGTAACTCCTCCAAATCAATTCACATTTATTCATTCAGGTTGGTCTTTATTATATACATGAGGGAGAGACTGTTCACTTCATCTCCCAATGACTATTCATATTTCTTATTATTTATTTACATCAATTACACTTATTCACCCAATCCTGATGATTAGGTGTCAACATTCCCCCCCTTAACATGAAGGGATGTTGGTGAGTCCAAGCATCGTTTTGAATCGTTCAAGCTTTTCTCTTCCAAACACTTTGGTGAAGATGTCTACAATTTGCTCATTAGTGGAATAATGGTGGAGATGGATTGTTTTGGCTTCAACATGATGTCGAATCAGATGATATTTAGTATTGATGTGCTTCGTTCGATCATGGAACTTTAGGTTCTTGGCGAACTTTATTGCCGAGGTATTGCCAATCATGAGTGGAGTCAATTGTTCTTGTTTTACCTGCAAATCTTCAAGAATTTTCCTGAGCCACAAAATTTATTTTGTTGCCTCAGCCGCTACCACATATTCTATTTCTGTTGTGGAATTTGTTGGAACTGAATATTTGTGTAATCTCCAGGAGACAGCTCCTGATCCAAGACTCATAGCATAACCTGAAGTAGACACCCCAGTTTTTTTTGTCTCCATCGAAGTCTAAATCAGAGTATCCAATCAAGCTGAAGTCGTCCACCTGTGTATACTTGATTCCAAAATCTTGAGTTCCCTTCAAGTACCTTAGAACTCTTTTTGCAGTAGACCAATGTCCCTCACAAGGCTTTTTCATAAACCTAGAGAGGATTCCAATAGCAAACGAAATGTCTGGTCTGGTAGTAGTTAGGTAGTTGAGACTTCTACAAAGTTGTCTATACTTTTTTTGCATCCTCAAATTATTTCCTTCAATGGATGTGAGCTTTAAGTTTTGTTCCATTGGAGTAGTAAGAGGATTGCATTCTGTCATGCCAAACCTATTCAACAGATCTCCAATGTACTTCTTTTGAGAAAGGAATATGGACTTTGGATGTTGAATTACTTCAATACCAAGATAGTAATGAACATAGCCCAAACCAGTCATTTCAAAACCTTTCCTCAATTCCCTCTTTATGGATGCAATGTAGCATTCATTGTTCCCTGTCATCAAAAGATTATCTATGTATACCACAAGATATACAACTATTTTGCCAACTTTCTTGACAAATAAAGTTGAATCGTCAAGATCATAATGTTTGAAATTGAGTTTCAGAAGATGCTCAGTTAGTTTTTCATACCAGACTCGCGGTGCTTGTTTGAGGCCATACAAGGATTTCACAAGTTTGCATACTTTATGTTCATGTCCTTTCACAGCAAATCCTTCCGGCTGGGACATAAAAACATTCTATTTTAGATCTCCATTCAAGAAAAAAGTTTTTACATCCATTTGATGGACTTTCCAATCGTTTTGAGCTGCTAGGGCAAAGAGTGTCCAGATGGTAGCCCATTTTGCTATGGGGGCAAAAGTCTTCTCATAATCGACCCCTTCCTTCTGTGCAAAACCTTTTGCCACAAGCCTGACTTTGTGCTTGTTAAGTGAACTGTCATCTTTATACTTCTTCTTGTAGACCCACTTGTAGCCAATTGGTTTGGTTCCTAATGGAGGATCAACCAACTTTCAAGTGCCATTCTTTATCAGGGCATCATACTCCTTTTGCATTGCTTCTTTCCATTCATCATGAGAAGCAGCTTCTTTGAAGGAAGTTGGTTCAAAATCTGTAGACAAATTCAATTCAAAATCATAAGAAACATCCATATCAGCAGGTGAATCAGAGTCATCCACATCACCTCCATTTTGCCAGTTTAAATTTCTACTTCCTCTCTTTCCAACCTCTTCAGGATGAACACTTTCAAGTGTCTTTATCAGCCACTTTGGAGGACCTTTCTCAGATGGTCCAGGCCGCTCCGTTGATTGAGTTTAGACTGAATCAAGATTGAGTCTCCTAATTCTATCAATCACATCACTTAAAGCATCATCCATTGTTGAAGTTTCATGCAGGGGAGAGAGTTCTTCAGAAGAAGATTCCACATGTTGATCTAGTATAGGAATCCCCCCTTCAAGATGTGGAATCTGATTATCAAATTCTTGAAATTATTTTGCATTTGCGAATCTATCCAAGCGATCAAGTTGCCGCTCAACAACATTGTCAGTTTTGGATGATTCAAGAAAGATTACATCTCTAGATACAACAAATTTTTTATTGACTTCATAATAGAGACGGTATGCTTTGGAGGTGTTTGAATACCCCAGGAAGATACACTTACAAATTCTTGCACCAAGTTTGTTTCTATGTACCTTTGGTATCAAGGCATAACAGGTGGAACCAAAGACCCTGAGATGCTTTACCGAAGGAACGTGCCCATACGACATTTCATATGGAGTCTTGTTTCTAATAGCATTAGATGGACATCTATTCTTTATATATACAACACATAGAACTACATAAACCAAAAACATCAACTTCACATTTTTGAAAAACATCATGGAGCACACAATATTTAAGATTGTCCTATTCATTCTTTTAGCTACACCATTTTGTTGGGGATTATAAAGCACAGTTGTTTGATGTTTGATCCTATGTTGGCGAAGATATTTTTCAAATTCATTTGAAGTGTATTATTTTCCATTATCAGTGCGAATAGAGCCAATATGAGATTGTGCATCATTTTCAATCCATGTATGAAAGTTCTTGAATGTTTGAAAAACATCAGATTTGTTCTTTAATAAATAAACCCAACACATTCTGGTGTAGTCATCAATAAATGTCATCATATATTTATTTCAACTTGCAGAAGGAACAGGCATTAGACCAAATAAATCTGAATGAATGAGTTCAAGTTTTCTATTTGCTTTTGAATGTGAATCATGAAAATACTATTTTCTATGCTTTCTTAGAATGTAAGCATCACATTGCTTATGTTTCCTAGGAATTGTAGGCAAACTAGCAACACCATTTTTCTTCAACAAGCGGAGGTTGTCATAGTTCAAATGTCCAAACCTAGCATGCCATAATAAACTTGATGGAAGTGTACCTTCTTCATAATGAGAATTGTATGAGAAATGTTGTGCATGAGCAGAGGTACCTTGCAGCTTGAGAAGCCTTTCTACTTCTATTCCCCTCATGACAAGTGAGTGGTCAGAAGCTTTTCTCACGTCAAGCTTGCCATCAAACATATGAATGGAATGACCTTGCTGGCAGATGTGGACCAAGGACAGCAAGTTTCTCTTCAGCTGTGGGAGATATAGAACATGATGCAAAAGAAAGTATGGAAGACCAGGCAATTTAAGCCTGATTGTGCCAAGCCCTGATGGCTTGATTTTTGATTGGTCTGCAAAATATACTACTCCATCAAAATTGTCAGTAAATTCTTCAAAAAATATTTTCTATGAGTCATGTGGCAAGTTGCTCCTGAATCAAGCAACCAACCATTTTTCCCAGAAGCAAGTGAAGCATTAAATAAGTCTTCATTTACTCTGATATTACATTGTGCCATAACATAATGAGCGGATTCAGGTGCTTTACCTTTTTCTGTGTCATTAGTTTTACCTTTCTGTTGGTTTCTTTGTTGCTCAATTTTTTCTCATGGTAACTTGCATGTAGAGGCATCATGTGATCCATTTCTTTTGCAGCGTATGCAGTGCAAGTTTGACTTTTCTCCTTGAGAGTGTCTGCCTCCCTGCCTCTGAAATCTCTTCCTCTTCCTCTTCGACCACCTCTTCCTCTGGAAGAATCTTGAGCAGGATTCTTTTCTTTATGAGCAAGGCACACATCCTCTTCAGAAAAATCAGGGGTTGTCTTCTTTCCAAAAGATTTCTCTCTTTCAACAATTTTTTTCACAAGAGAGTCAAAGGTAATATCTTTGATATTGACATTTGCTTGCAATGACTCAAGATAATTGGAGTAAGTAGGATAAAGTTCCTTGAGAAAAACGATAAGAGGAATATCCAATTCAACCTTAGTGGCTTTGATATCATGCATTATAGATTTTACTTCGGATGCAAGAGCAAGAGGATCATTATTTTGCAATTCAAGAGTGAAGAGTTTAATCATGAGTTGAACAACTTCAAGTGCAGAATGTGAGTCATAGAGTTCTTTCATCTTTTGTAATGCTTCGAAAGCAATTGAAAATGGAAAAATATGGCGACTCACCTCTTCACTTATAGATGTTGCAATTAATGCATAGGCTTTTTTGTTCTTATTTTCCCAAATGGCGAACTCTTTGTCTGAGGTAGGTTGTTCTGCCTCTTTGTCTCCATCTCCAATACACACTCCTTTCCACAACTCATTGAAAATGAGGATGTGTTTTATCATCTGGGACCATTCAGGATGGTTCTCCTTGCCAATAAGAACTATTCCCACAATAGATATGATTGAATGCATACTGTAAAAAAAACAAAAACTTCTGCTGGCAAAAAAAATCTATGTACTGTAAAAATACTTCTGCTGGGAAAATGTGCTTCAAAATAATGCAGCCTTATTCTTCCTTCTTGATTTAATATACAAAGATCAAAACTATATTCTATGCATATAGAATATCACCATATTTTTTTTTTGTATTACAATATGGTTGCAATTCAAGAGAAATATAATAGGCAATATCATCCCGCTAGTACCAAGATACCATAACTTGCATGAAAGCTCTAATCATATGCTTTACACCTTGACTGCATACCTTTTTTTTTCTTATATTGAAAATTACATCTCTTTCTTTTTTTGTCTCTCAATCTTCAATTCTTCTACGGACGCAAATCAAGAGGCCACAAAAACACTAAATAAAATGCAACGTGTTTGTTATGATTGCTTGTACATATAAATATATTAGCAAAAGTAATGCGTGCCTAGAGCAGAACAAATAATAGTGATCCGGAATGTTAGCAAAGAATCTGTAAGAATGGCCTCACCTAAGGCTCTAGCCAATCAAATCAAACCCAAGAGCTGCTCCAACGAACAACATTTGATTTAGCCAAGGCATTGAAACGTACCCAAATCTTAGCGTATAGAAATTCCAATAAGAAATTAGATAGGATCTATCTGCTCTCTACCGTATTCAGCCCCAACATGTTCAAGAATAATATTGAAAAATCATGCTACAGTCTTAATTCATATATAGATATATCAATGTACCAGCGTTGTATGAAAAATCCACTAATTCCTATATAGATGTCACCCGCACTGGATATTCTCAGTGAGTCATGCAAGCTTTAGGGCTATGAGTTTTGGCAATGAAATTGCATAATAATGCTTCCATCCCCTATGGTCGCTTACCAGAACGAGTCGCTTTGATTAGTACTCATACGTGCGCCCTTGCGTCCTACAACATTGTTCGTTCAGTCCACAACGGAGCAGTCTAAGGAGAACTCGGCCATGGATGCTCAGAAGAAACCGGATGTCGAGGCTAGGGTGAAAACCGGCTAGAGTTACGGGGTGAGCGTTATGTCAAAAACAAAGTCAACAACGTTCAGATGTCTATGAAATTCATTGAAATGGAGGGAGCAACGTGGTTAGGGAAAGAGTAGTGTTCAGATGTTAAAACGCATATGACAATGGGCCAGCAGTAGATTTTAAAATGCATACAATATCAAAGCCATGTTAGGTGCATGTCTTCACATCCCACAGCAGTCACTGTGATTCCAGCGAAGCAGGAGACTATTCAGAGGAAATATCAAAACTCATATGTTCAAAAACGTATATGGCACTGCCTAGAACAGGCTTCAGGCAACCAGGCAGAATATAGGCAGGAAATTGATACTAGGAGTTACACAAACTAATTTCAGGAGCTGGCTCTCATACCATGTCAGACTAGGTAGTAACTCCTCCAAATCAATTCACATTTATTCATTCAGGTTGGTCTTTATTATATACATGAGGGAGAGACTCTTCACTTCATCTCCCGGTGACTATTCATATTTCTTATTATTTATTTACATCAGTTACACTTATTCACCCAATACTGATGATTAGGTGTCAACAGTCCGTATGAAGGCAGGACTCGATCAATTTTTTGTTGAGTACTATTAGTTTAGCATTGGCCAATGCAAGCTATAATGTTTAAATTTGAAAAACAAATATTTATTTTTCAATATTATTGAAGAAATTATTTTTCAAGCATTTGATTCAACCATAAATTCAAGGTCTTATTGTAGTCTTTGCACAATAAAATGCCATGTGCATAAATGCCTCATATTTTTTTGCCATAATTTTTAAATGTAGTTTGCAATATTTATGCCATGATTTTTAGATATTTATGCAATAAATTTTCTAAAATTAAATTCTTTGAAAATACCTCATACTTAGATAAATAACATATTTACCATCAAGTATTTGTATAAAAGATAGGAACAAAATGTAAATAAATATACTTACCAAAAGTAACTTCCCATCCTTATTTATGTGACCTTCAACACTTTAACAAGTTGGAGTAAAAATGTAAATGTGGAGAATTACGTGTGGTTACTACCCACCAAAAATTTATGCAAGTTATTTCTCCTTCGTAAACAATTAAATTTTCCACTTCATATATTAATTTGCAAATTTTCTAAAATCATATTTTTCACTTGAGTGGCAGCACTTTCTCGTCCTCAATCTCCTAGGTTCCTAACTCAATTGTAACCTTAATTTTGATGATCCTACATCATACTCTTGAGGAACAAAAACTCTTCATGGACACATGTCCGTGTGTCCTCTATCGCTTGCAAACTTTTGCCTCATATTTATCTCTTCTTTTTCGTATCCTCAATGATTATTTTATTCCTACACAAACCCCTTTTTCATGACTTGAAATCTACCTGACTACCTCCTCACTAAGATTGATTATATTAGTTAGGTGTAGACTACTTAAAATCGTCAGTACTACCCACATAGGGTTTCTCTCTTAATGATTTGACATCCCCTTTTGATTTATGCTTACCACAATAATGCATGATGAAAAATATTTTACATTAGTGGTTTTTTACCACGAACTTTATCGACTCAGGTTCACACAATTTCAAAAGTTTTTAATCTCTAACCAATATCATTATTAAATGACATTATCCAAGGACTATTTCTTAGGGATGTATTCCTTCAAGGATTTATCATATATACCTCTCAAATCGACGCGCAAAATACTTTTATTTATAACTCTTTGTTTTCTTCTTCATCGTTAACCATGCTTCTATTTCTTCTTTTTTCCATCTTCTGTTGCTTCATCCTTTTGCTTTCTTACATCATTATCCACTTTTCTTTCCTATTTTTGCATATGTGATTTGTAAATTTTTTTGGGCATTCCACTCAACGGTTCATCACAACAAATATGATAAATTGTACTTAAAAATCTGAAATCCACACCACGAGGGTTTATTTATCTTTAAATTTGTAGATTTGTAAATTACTAATTATTGTGTATGCATGTTATTTATAATTATGCAAAAATTAGAGAACAATTAAATAAAAACCCACAAAATGCGTTTGACACAAGATATATTTTAGGAAACCATTTCGGAAGAAAAACCAACTAGAAGGTGAGGTCGCTTTGCTCTCTTTATTTGAATAGAAAATGGATGCAAGTACAAAGGTGGCATGTAGCCCATGGGCTAGCACAATGCAAAAATTTGGGCTACCATAATGCAAAAATTCTCTCTATTTCTCTCTCCCTATCCCTTTTAGTTACTCTATTTGTCTATGACACAAAATGCACTAAAAAAGAATGAAACCCCTTTTCCTTCTGATGGCCCGTTTATAACACAACTTGATAGCCAACTAGCGGTTAGGTTTGACTCACTTAACTCTTAACCAAAGTTACAATATGGACTATTCTAGAGTCTTCTTCATCATGATCACGTGTCTAGCCCGTTTTCCATGAATAATGGGTGCTGACGTGGAATCCCCTCGAAATATGATGGCCAAAACAAGAAGTTCAACTTCCGAGTGTTATAATGTTTCCATATGGACTCCAACTAAGTTGATTATTACATTTTTGTGTAGAATAGGAGAAAAGAGTGTAGCGCTAAAGTGTCCATGTTTTACGCCCTGAAACACTCTTTGATGCCTTAAAATTCTCCCAGAACATTTTAGGCCCTAATTTTCCAAATTGAGTCCCACCGATAAAAATTGTCATATGAGATGATTCCTCCACTTTTTCCCCCATAAAATAATTTAGATGAATGAAAAAAATATAATTATCAAATATGAATCACTCACTATTTTTGGAGACTTCTAGGCCAAAAATGCTTCCACTTAATGAGGTGAGTTATTTTTTCCACAACCTTTGTTCCATTTAGCTTTGCCTAGAAGTTTTCCTTTCAATCAAATCTGTCAAAGTTCATGTTTTCCTTATCTTGTAGTTCTAAACCTCTTTTGAAAAACTATATCTTCTTTCATCTATAACTTACTTTGGGCTTGCATGTATTGTAGTGGTTGGTGATATATGTGGAATCTGGATTATTGTCTCCTTTCCCATTACATAATGCTTTCTCTTCTTCATAGATTACGCCATGGCATAAACCTCCTTAACATAAGTAGGGTAGTTAACAACTACCCCATGAAATAATTTAGAATGGTAGCATGCAAGCCTTCCTCCCCATATCAAGATTGCTTCCATAACATACTCAGCAGCATCTATCTCCACTTGAAAGGGCTTATCTAAGTTTGGTAGTGCAAGAACTGGTGCTTGACTTATCTTCTTCTTTAACTCATCAAAGACCCTTTGTTGACCCTTTCCCCACTGGAAACTCTTGCGAATTTTTGTTATGGCGTGGAGTGATACTGCTACCACTAAAAATTAGGCTATGAATTTCCTCAAGTATTGTCACCCCAACAAAACTCCTAACTTCATAAACATTAGTAGGCACCGAGCATTTCATGATGGCCTCCATCTTGATAGGATCTATCTTAATCTCTCCTCCAGCTATCACATACCCTAGATACACCAGAGACTATTATGAAAACTCACACTTCTTGATATTTTCTAGCAATTGATGCTTCTTTAATGTCTCTAGCACCTACGTCAAATGTGAGATGTGCTCCTCCTAGGTAGCGCTATATACCAGTATATAATCAAAATAGAAAATAACAAATGAATCTATAAAATGGTGCAACATATCATTCATTAACCTCATAAACATAGTTGGTACATTGCATAGGTCAAATGGCTTGACCACCCACGCATACAAACCTTGCCTGGTTTTGAAGGCGGTATTCCAAGTATCTTATTCTCTAACTCAAAATTGGTGATATCTAGACTTTAAATTCACCTGGGTGAAGTATTTCGCTTACTGCAACCAATTCAACAAATCATCAATCTTGGGTGGGGGGTACCTATTCTTGAGTGTGATTTTCTTCAGTGCCATGTAATCAATACACATCCACCAACTCCCATTCGTTTTGGCACTATGATGATGGTTGGCCCACATGGTGGTGTACTCAATTGAATGACACCCTATTCCAGTAGTTGTTGCAATTGTTTCTTCACCTCACTTTCTTCTATAACAGACTAATTGTACAACCCAATGTTTAGCAAGGGAGTCGTGAAATATCTGGATCTTATGCTTCACTTCCCTCTTAGATGGTAGCCGTTTAGGTTCCTATTACACATCCCTATAAGCCTGTGGAAACTCTTCTAGTTGTTGTTTATGCTTCTTAGTACACCCCTCCAAGTTCAAATCTTCTACAAGATGATTCTCTCTTAAAAACAATTAAACAAACTTCTTGACGGAAATGGTCTTTTTCTTGGCTTGGTTGGCACTTACTGGTGAAATTTTTAACTTTCCTTTGTGCACATTGATGGTGAATTATTTTCCATCATTGGCGAGTTGGTACTGATTGGCTCTGCACATGAAGATTTCATATTGCATGTACATGTAGGGACTTCCAAACACCATTCCACATACATCAAAGGGAACTACATATAATTCTACTTCATCAATAAAATAAATAGTGATAGTTAATCTAATTTTGCATTGTTTTGTTATCTCTAACTATGCTTCCTTATCTACCAATCCTAATGAGTATAAGCTCGGATGATCACAAAATTCCAATGCAAATTAGTTAACTAGCTTTGCTGAAATGGGATTTTCATGTGATCCTGAGTCAAAGAGAGCATGAATATTTATCTTCCTTACTTGTATCTTTATGTAGAAGAGTTTGGTCATTTCTTTCTTTTTTATTGCTAAAGGCTATTGAGTTTGCCATAATTTCAAAAATGAGTCCCATAGATACACTAGAACAAGAAGTTAATACACTTACATTCTAAAAGCTTAGATAGATCATCTCAATGCACTAGAACATCAAATTAGTAAGCATACATGCAAAGAAATAGGCTCTTTAGGTGAACACTATGATGAATTCTCTTCCAAACAATATGGCCAACCCCACCATAATTGTCAAGAAAAGAGGTCTGCAACAACAACATTCACTTTCCAATGTTTTAAGCATATTTTCAACATAGAAAACAAACATTATTCCCAATACTTTCTTGAGTTTTGCTAAATTTATTTTGTCTACTTTGATTTTGTTTAACTCTAATATGTCTAGATTCTCTCACATAACATATTTAAACCAAACACTATTAATATTTTGTATCTTTTCTTTTTTGTTGACTAGCGGAATCCGCAACAGCGGTCGTATCATACTCGCATTACATGGGGTCTAATCCCACCGGCTGCCATTATAACATTTAAGAGGAACCGCCTAGCCCGAAAGAATGACCCTCGAGTAAGACGAGACTTGAACTCGTGACTTTCACAGTGGCACGAACTACTTAACAAATCGTCCACTGACCACGAGATCAAACCTCTGCGGGCTATTTTGTATTTTACTATAACTTTACTTATTATTAAAACACTAATATATAATAAATAAAACATTTATATTTATATTTTAATATATCTTTTATTTTATTAGTATATAGTATTTTAATATATATTTATTTTTATTTTATAAATATAAACCCCAAAGTCTCTGGCGTGCTGAGATAGAACGGAGGCTTGGGAAGGGTAGGTCATAGTTGTAATTATTTACGGATACTCGAGAGTTTCGGCGGGGCAGACACAAATGTTTTCTTTATTTTTTTTCTGATCTGAGTAAGAATGTAATAAAAAGTATATCAAACTAAGAAAAAGTCAATATGAAAATGTGAATATAAAGTCCAAGATAAATATTTAAATTAAAGAAAAAATCAATATAGTCCAGATAAATAGTACAAAGGTCGTCTATGAAAGTTTGAAAAGATAATTATTTGTTGCTCAATAGAGGTTTGAAAAAAGGTGAGAGTGTAGAAATTTGGGAGAGGTTTAAAAAAGGTGAGAGTGTAGAAATTTGAGATATGTAGCAAGGTTGCATAGTTAGTATTTCCTGTTGCTTAATTTAATTATTGAATTTTGAAAAATATGAATTAACTGCATTGCATTCTAAATAATTTTGCTTAATTTAATTACTTAATTTAATTAATTTAATTATTAAATTTAGAAAAACATGAACTAACTACGTTGCATTCTAAATACTTTTACTTAATTTAATCATAATTAAATTAGAGTATGAGCTAACTGGATTGCATTCTAAATACTTTTACTTAATTTAATCATAATTAAATTAGAGTATGAGTAACTGGATTGTATTCTAATATTCTGTTTAATTTAATTAATATAATAATTTAATCACTTAATTTAATTATTGAATTTTGAAAAATATGAAATAACCTGTTTTGCATTACTCTTGCTAATTTAATTATAATTAAATTAGAGTATGAACTAACTGTGTTGCATTCTTGCTTAATTTAATTATAATTAAATTAGAATATATGAAGTAACTGCGTTGCATTCTAAATACTCAATACTCTCGCTTAATTTAATTTTAATTGAATTATAATTAAATGAAGACATGTTGAAATAATTTTAATTGAATTATAATTAAATGAAGACCTGTTGAAATAGATGAACAAATTCAATATTTTGGAAGCATCTTCCCATGAAAAAAAAAAGCCATTATGAAATCATGAAATTCATTATGAGGAAGACCATACGAAGATTGGGTGAGTGGTCTCCATTAGTGGAGTTGAAAAGATTAAGATTGTAACTATGTCTTTAATTTCATAGACGTACATGTTTAATTTCATAGAAATACATGTTTACTTCGATATTAAGTTGTTTACAAGTAAGCAAAGCATAATTCTATCTTTAATATTTTTTATTTTTATTTTTTTTATTTATGGCCATAATCATATCTTTAAAACTTGTTTTATGACTGCTATTAGCAATCATAATGGTCACTCACAAAGAAAAAAGAGACTCACGTTTTATTCCATTGTCAGTTTATATGATGTTATCCAAAGGCGTGACAAATAGAAATGAAATTTTCACAAGTATGTTGAATTTTTATATCAGGGAGAGGATTTGACTAACATAAAAATAAATAAATATAATTAATGTTTTAAAAATAAAATTAAAAAATAGTTGCAAACTACGCAGCAATTCGTTTGTCACTTACTTTTCAAAACCACAAAAACCATTAACTAAAACCACAAACTGCTTACGGGGTCACTTTCTGGAATAAGGTATGAGTGATGTCAGGCAGAAATTTGAGCCATAGATTTCCAGGTGAGGGATTTCGTCCAAACCACTCCCGGGGGCACTCCTTAACATAAATTCTGCGAAACTTGTGTCATCGGAACTCCATTGATTTGGGGGACTGATAATGTGGACCGTCAATTCTGTGGCACATGCTAGAACGATAATCATGTCTTTTTTGTTCACTTTGTTTAATAATCGTGGCCACCTTTCAATACGTCTTTGAGCTGCTAGCTGTAATTGGGTAGAAGCCTTTCAATTTTGTTTCCATCTCTTCGAGTCAGAATATTGAACTCTACCGCACCACCTTCAAAGACCAAAGTGATATAAGCGGCACTGCTGCAAGTTAATATCAAATGCAATATTGCATCTGGTTAACGGTTTCACTACTAAAATACAACCAAAACCATAGAAACTATCTGGAGTTTCAATATTCTCGTCGATTACTTTTTTTCCACATGAAAACCCCAGACTTCGTCATGATCTTGGACATGAATGTTATAGACTATTAATTGTGCTAGAACCTTTCAAAGAAAAGTTCTTTGAAACTTGGAAATTTATTTTTTAACGGTCAATCGAAAACGTAAATATCTATTTCATTTTTTCAAGGGAAAACTGAATGAAAATTCCATCAATGATGTCCATCAACGCACATAAATAATTCTAAATTTTATGAACAATAATGAAAATAAACGTTATGTGGGAAAACCCTCATGCCCAGAACTCACGAGAACCTTCGGAAAGGAGGAGCATACGGTGGATTTATAGAAAACCTGGAAGGCACCGCAAGGTTCTCCGGCGTCCAGATCTCTCCCCTCTTCTTACGCGGCCGCCATTGCTGGTGTGCAGAAAAATGGCCAAAAAAAGCCATTGTTGATCTGCGGAAAAAATGGCCAAAAAAGATGAGGGGTCTGTATTGGGAGCCCCGCGGCGGAAGTATGAAAAAAAAAACGGAAATACAAACAATAAAGGGAAAACATTGCGAAAACCGCCTTTTACCTGTGCAGAAGGCCGCCATTGTAGACAACCCAAAGTTTGCCAAAACGTTGGTTGCAAGCAGAGAGGAAGCGCGTTGTGCGAAAACTCTTTCATGCACAACTGTCACGAAGAAAACAGTATGAAAGCATGCAGAAGACAGTATGGGTGAAAACATCGAGGGAGGTCATGCCTGTGCCAAAACCCTGGCTAGCGGGCAAACAGTGGCTGCTAGAAGAGACAAGCATAGAGGAAATGCAAAAGAATGATTGAAAATGTCCAGGAGCTCGTGAAGGTAGGGAGGTCATGCCTGTGCCAAAACCCTGGCTAGCGGGCAAACAGTGGCTGCTAGAAGAGACAAGCATAGAGGAAATGCAAAAGAATGATTGAAAATGTCCAGGAGCTCGTGAAGGTGTTTGGATATGGTAAGCGGCTTGAACGATAGTCGTTGATCTGGGAAAGCGACAGATGGAAGGTTGAGGTGGCATGTTCTTCCCACCACCTCGGACTGCGAGTTTTCGATAAATCTCTATCTCGAGGCCAACCCAACGACCGACACGAGCAACGGGTCAGTCAGCGGCAAACTTCGGTCATTGAATTAAAGTATAGCGCGATAATAGAGACGGAAAGCTGAAAATTACTATGCGGCTTTTCAATGGCTAACGGCCCTGCCATAGGGTATTAGATGTCTGTTTAGCTGGATGTTCGGTGATAAAGCACGCTGTAAGTAGATAAATAAAAAATAATTTAGCTGAATGCTCTATAACGTGATAATGCGTGCGGTGAGTAGATAAATAAAAAATAATAAACGTGTATTATCGCTTTATGGAACATGTAGCTAAGTGAACATTATGACAAGCCCATTAGCCATTACCTCATTTTTATGCTCCGTAAAGACTACCACACAAAGTACTAAACACGTGTCTTCAAATCTTCAAGTTGAAGACGCCAAATCTGTTGACGTCACCAAATGAGATCCTCCCATTAAATTGAGGTGTCATCTTGTTAAAGTCTTACAACTTTCCATAGTACATAGGCATCATTGCCCGATAAGAGCCAACCTAAATCAACCAATAGTAATTTAAAAAAAAAAAAAAATTATTAAAAAAAAACAAATTTTGATTTTATAACGTTCATCTTATATTTTTCTGTTTAATTTTTGGTCAGAGGGTTGTTTAATAGAGAGTCAAACATAAATCGAATGCGTATATCCACTGTTACGGCAGGGATAATAAGTTGGTGGTGATTCCTCCGGGAATTATAATGTTCCCAAATTGTGAAATTTTACAATAAAGAAAACGAGTTTTCGTGTAGAAAGAAATTTTGATATCAGTAATGTTCTATTTTAAGTACGGAGTTAAGATGAATTTTGAAGTATCAAGTTATTTCATGTACAATTTTTTTAAAGTGTAAAATAAAATCTGTTATTTTTCGTTTAAATTATATTTTGAACATTAATACGTTATAATAGGATCCAAATAAAAATTTTAATTATATTTTTCTATATAATAGATATACTATGAAATTGATTTTATAGGTATAAATTAGTTAACATAGATTTCATTCACACAATTTTTTTACTTATAATAACTTTTTAATTACTTTACAACATATTCATTTTTTTTAATTATAGCCAACATTATTTTTCTATTTAGAACATATTTTTTGTTTTTTATTTTTATTTTAAAGGAGCATGGGCAGACTGACAAACTTACACGTCCCTTCATACTGGGCTGTAAAATGAGCCTTGTCATTCAATAAAATTGTGACATATTTTCATTATGAAAAATAAATATTCAAATTAACAATGCTATTGTTGCAAATAAAAATTAATTAAATAAGTAATTTAATAATTCCAATTAAAAATATATCCTATTATATTATTTTAATCAATATTATTTTTATAAATTTAGTTATTTTTTTTAAAAACTATTATATATATATATATATATATATATATATATAATATATAATATATATATATAATATGATATCATTTTTATATTAAAATAATAATAAAATATTTAAATAATATTGATGATGATGATGATGATTAACGTCCACTCAGACCAATGTGGTCTATCAAACCTCAAGAAAAGAAAAAGAATCTAATTGTGGTTCTTTAAAATCTTATTTATGTGATCAAAAGGAAGAGAAAGAAGGGCTCCAAGATCGTTATTCTAAATGCATTAACTAATGAGCAAGGTAACCTCATTGCCACTAGGGAATAGGAAGCTATTCCATTCATCAGGTTATGGTCTCTTTGCAAGGCAAAGGAAGACAAGAAGAATAATGAAAGTGACGAAAGATAAGATGGAAGGGAACAAACAATGTCAAGACAAAAGGGAAATTTTGGAAAGTTTAGTAATACAAAGAAGAAAAAGAAGAACATGGATAAAGAAAGAGGTTATGGTTGTAATAATTTTGGGCACTAAAAAAAGGACTGTCATAATCGCAAGAGGGACAGGGAAGAAGACTATTCTACTAATGAAGTGAAAGAACCAAAGACAAAGACGCATAAGAAGGAAGAAGTGAAAAGATGATTGAGTTGTCTTCTTCATTAGAAGGTTCTTTTCACTTATAAGTTATAGATAGGAAGCAATGTAAATAAGATAGGATGCATCAAGTTAGAAATAAGCATTATGATTGAAACATTACAAGAGCTCATGACGAGGAAAGCAGAAAGTATGTCTGGTCCAAATTACAAAGAATAGGAAGCTCTTAGGAAACCTCATTAATACTTATAGAAAAAAAGGTCATCGTCGACTGGGACAATCATAGAAGAAAACACCTACAGGGTGAGGATATGAAACATCCTCGAGTTTCTCTGAAAGAATTCTCATAAAAGTATTCACTAACATAGAAAGGAAGCAAAGGTTTTCATCAGGAATTTCAACTCATGGATTCAAGGAATGATGGTATAATGACATAACAGGAAAACAGGTCTGAAGGATAAAATCCTTTCGAATAAAGTTGTTATAGGAAGTCTGAATGACCGAAAGAAAGATGATGTATGTATGCTCACATAGATTATTATGAAAGTCATGTCACAAATAATATGGATCACTATTTCCCTCCTGGGAAATATGATCAAGAGAAGGAAGGATATCCTCCTCCGAAGGATTATAGCAAAGCATAAGTCACATTAGATGAAATCAACATAATATGTTCTCTCATGAATCATGAGGAAGCTTACTACAATCAAAGAATTATGATTGGAATCTCCTGGGAATGAAGTGTGTATGAAAAGAAAGGAAGAGATTGAGATAATAAGCAACAAAGAAATAAAGCATCTGAAGTCCGAAAAGATCTGACTAGAATATCTCCCAAAAATATATGGAGACTCTAATGGAAGCAAAAGATAGAAACCCTTGACAATAGATATCAGTGGGACATGTGTCAATCTGCATGCAGGATGTTGATACTTACAGGAAGATGTCATGGTAAGAGATCATCACGAAGGTAAGTCTGATTTGAAATTATTGATTATGTTTGAACTAACATATGGTTGGGCTTATGTAGAATTTTTTCGAAGGGAAGATCCGTGAATGACTTCCAAACAAACCATATATAAATAT